>JANHQD010002568.1:0-19868 GCA_024721195.1 Marasmius sp. AFHP31
ATGAACCGTTGTCTTTCACGTTTTGGAAGGTGCAGAGAGTGAAGCGTGAGTGCTCACGCCTCGGAGATTGAGAATTGGATCGAATGAACCGTGAAGAAACACAGTCTGAATACGGGGCCGTGATGGATCACACTTGCGGATACGTAATGAGCGATCGGTTTGAAGGGGTAATTCTTCACGCCATGGAAGCTGGGAAGGTTTTCCGATGCCCAGGTAAGCGGTGATTATTCACGTTTGGGAGAACTGTGAGTTTTTTCAGTACATGGACAAAAGCAGCTGCTGCTCGCATGAACTGTGTTTTTCTACGGTTGACGGAATTGGGAAGGCAGGGATACTCACTCCTTCTGAGCTGTGAGGATTCACAGTTGCGACAGGAGCCTGACAGGACCTTCCAGAACTTGAATTGTGAAAATTCACTCGAAGGGATAAGAGTGTTGGTCTGTGAGGATTCACAGTTTCTACCAGTCTAGCATTGAACATAGGAAGAGTGTTTCATCACATTTGGTTGAACGCGATACAGTTAATAATATTAAGTGATGCGCCCTTAGTTGTTGAGTGCACGTGCATCCGCGATACGGCCTCATTTTGCCTAACGGCGGGCATTCACTGAACTAACGGCAGGGTGTGTTTAGTCGGCATGTGTTTCAACGGCTATCCGACAGTGCGCGTCACCGCGCACGGGCCACCTGAATCTGTTACCCACGGTCCACGACCACAATCCTGCTGGTACAGGCAACCTATTCCCTCAGTATTCAAGGCCGGCTCTCGCCAGTTCAATAGAGAGTGACCTTGAACGTTGAAAGCACAGCGGGCTCAAGCCTAGTGGTTGGCGGTGACAAGACGAGATGAGGGAATTCGTGGGAATCCGATCTGGTACTAAGGTGTCCTAAAATCGAAAGCTCTACACTTGGCCGTGGTCACTGGTCACTCGATACCGAATGCTCGGGAGTCGCTGGCTCAGCCCAGAAGGATCCTGTACGTACTACGGAGCTCACCCCAGCGGTGAGGAAATGATATTTGCATTGCATACTACCACAAATCAAACGTTCGTCGGACGTGGATACTCAGATGACTTTAGAGACTAGGATTCCTTCTACTGAATACGGGTAGCTCCCGACCTCTCAGCGAGTTCCTCCGTGACATCACCGCTCTTTGCGGTCACCTGGAAACGAAACGGAGGGGAGGAGAATTCATCGACATCAATCAATTATGGACAAGTCGGGCCCGAAAACTACTCACACAAGAGAGTCTGACTTGTGCTGCATCACGCACGAGGGAGGGAGGTATGGGAGTCAACAACGGAGGTACCAACAACCTGGTGACTGTACTCTGTACTCACTACCCTCGTTGTTTCCGTCGAAATCACCTGCAAGATTGACAATATTCACTATAGCTGAACCGTCATAGTTCGTGCATCCAGAGATCCACCTTAAAGAAGAAAAAAGGTCAGTTTAGAATCCTGGCCGTTGTGTCACTGTAAATCACCCACCCTCGTTGGAAGGGGTCGATACTCGTGCCCTCAGGAATCTCGTACAACAGTACCGGGTATCCGTCACTGGCAGTCTGGGCTCGAGCGAGCCCGGCGAAGAAACCGACGGCTGCAATGAGTACAACAGGGAATTTCATGATGATCCAGAGAATCGGTCGAAATGGTCGTGAGGCGGGAGGCCTGAGGCTTTTATACACCTCCCCTGTGCAGTGCGCAGTGAGTCATATCAAGATTCAAGGAAACGGGTGCTGAAAAACTCGAGCGCATGTATGATGTCGCCGGGAATATGGGTACAAATCACTGTTCTGTTCTGTGTCTGAGAGGTGATTCAACGCCGCCACAGCTCCCGTATATCATCACGAGGATCCGGGATGGGGGGAAATGTACAGAGGGGAGGCCTATAAGTACTTAGTATCGTTCCTTGATTGAGCCAGAACAAATTGGAATGGAAGCAAAAAGCAGGTTTCGAGCTAGTACAGATTTGATTCATGCACGCAAAGTCCATACTGTAACCAACAATCCGGTGACCGTGCGCCGATCTTCCATTTAGATCTCAGTAGCACCAAGACTCTCCGCGACTTGTTTCGTGAAGGTGATCGTCGTCGGGACGTTATCGTGGTACGACTACACCAAACGAAACAAAGAAGTTATGAGTTCAAGCCTAGGTACCCCAACATTGAGGACTTACACAAATCAACTTGACCTGAGCTAAGTACACGAGTCCGACGTCAGTACACTCCTCCACAAACAGCTGTTCGGACACGACTCACTCTCATTATTCTTCCCCTGCCAATCCCCAACCTGGTACGTCACAGTCTGTAACGTCAACCCGGAAGCTTCAGGCCAATTCTGGCATGTCTCCACAAACCTTCAAGTTGCATAGGAATATTAGCTCGGAGCAGGGGGGCGCTATAGATAAAAATAACCCCTATCTTGAGCTTACTTGGGCTGGAAAGTCTCCGTAGTATCACCAGCAGGGACCTGGAATAAGAGTCTGTTGTCGACTGCGAGAGCGAGTGTGGTGAGGGAGGCGATGGTGAGGGTGATGAGGGTAGAGGTGAACTTCATGATTGTGGGGGTGGTGGCACTGGCTTCGACTGGTAGTGGTGGGGGTCTTTTTATAACCATCGACGGCGGTTTTTCCCCGTTCTGAGAACCCTAAATTTAGAACTAACTACTATGTAACTGAATGAATGAATGGAAGGCAAAACGGTTATACCCCTCGCGTCGGTGACAGCTGTACGTGTACTGTGAGTCTGCGCAGCGCGGTTGAGCGGTCGATCAGTCCAGGCGACTCGCGACTCGCGAATGCGAGTGGTCCGCTGTACAGTGTAGATTGATACCATTGAACAACCCGGCAAGACGAAATGCCCCTTCCACTGTTCAACACGCCGTTCAACCGAAAAACACGGTGTTCCCTCTCCGTCTACACCTCTACTCTACTCTACTCAACCTACACCGGAATCGTCTGATCAAACCCAAACCCCTCCTCCCCCACCTCCCCCTCCTCAGCCGCCACCTCCCTCACCCCATTCCTCAAATACGTCTCCCTCAACCTCCCCGCCATCGGATCCGCCAAAGTCCTCAACGCAGATAAGACCGCGTTCGCCGTCTTTTGGAGGCTCCATACGCTGACGGTTTTGATCCGACGGTTGAAGTTGGCTTGGGTTACGTGGTGTGCGAGGGCGTTGTATATCTAGGGGGGTTAGTGAGTGGGTGTGGGAGGGAGAGAGAGGGGGTGGGGGAGGGAGGGTACTTACTTTGAGAGAGATTTCGTCTGTGAGCCCGGCTGGTAGAAAGAAAAAGAAAGAGTGGGTTGAGTTAGTTAGTTAGGGGTGTTTTTTTGGGTTCGGGTTGCTTACTTTCCCACATCTGGTAAGGGTAACGAATTCGAAAAGTCAGAACAAACGAAAGAAGGAAAAGAAGGTGCTCACCGTCCACGCCCCATCAAAATCACTAAGAGGTTTCACAACTCTACAATGAATAGGTACCAACGTCCGGTTCGCACTGTAGTCACATTCATCATCGTCAACCACCAAACCCCCAAAAAGAAGGAAGAAAGAAGAATGGGTGACTCACTTCATAAACGCCACAATCGGCCTCGCCAACGCATTATTCACATACGAAATCTCATTCGTCCAAATCGGCACAGCAGCTTTCACGTCTCTAAACCTCAAATCGATATCCACCACCACCTTCCCCTCCTTCTCCCTACCCCCTTCTCCGCCCTCCCCCGCTTCGGGTGCAGACAAAGGAGGCTTAGCCAACTCCCTCTGCCCAGGAATCCTCTGCCTCACAGGATCCGGTGTATTCGAAAGCACAGTCGAGGAGATGGCGTCAGCGATGTCCTCGAGGATATCTTGGATATCGTGTTCGGTGTCGGGGTCTTGTGGGAATTTGATGTCGAAGACGGCGTCTAGTTTGCCGGAGGTGATCCATGCAACGGGGCCGTCACCGCCGTCGGTGGCGGCTTGGATGTGGTCGATGTTGACGCCGTCGATGCGGAGTCGGGACTACGTGCAAGGTGCGTCAGAGAAGGACGGGAGAAGGGAGAGAGAGAGGGAGAGAGAGAGACATACCATCCTAGCCCACTCCCCATCCCTCAAATCCATCTCCGTCGTCCTCCCAATACTCTGCGGTCTATGCAAACTAAACAAACAATTATCAAACTGCCCCACAATATTCTCCGCTGACAGGAAATCATAAAACAGCCATCGTTTTCGGAACCCTCCCGGTATATCCGCTCGGAAGATGGAGGCGGTGTGCGGGCGGAAGCCTCCGGGTTGGAGGACGGTGAGGAGGACATCTTCGAGTTGGAGGGATTCGAGTTCGAAGTCGCCGGGTTGGGAAGGGTGCCGGAAGGAGGAAGGGTCAGGGGGTGGGGAGGTGGGGGTGTAGTGGACGAAGCGGCGGTCTGAGGGAGAGTTGGAATTAGAAAGAAGGAAAGAAGGAGAGAAGGGAAGGAAGGGACGCACCGAGAACACCTCTCACCCCTTTCACAACCGCAGACTCAATCAACCCTTTCCCATCCAACCACCTCCACAACGAAAGCGTCACATCCACAGACCCGATATCCAAATCAAACATGGTGTAATTCCAATCCTCCCCACCTTCCTCCCCTCCTACCCCTACATCCACCTCGTCGTCGTGTTCGTCGAGGCGGTGATAAGCGGGGTGGTTGCTAACGTCGTACCCCAACCCAGATTGGTATTCCTTGACACTCTTTCGTGTGGAGGTGGACATGGATTGAGGACGTCGGGAGACGTAGACGTTTTTGAAGGAGATTCGGGAGTCTTTCCATTTGGGGACGATGGCGGATTCGAAGATGACGGTGACGCCGGTTTCGGCGGTGAGGTAGTCGCTTATTGCGCGTGCAATGGAGTCTACAAGGGGGAGGGGAGTTAGGAGGGTTGCGCGTATTGCTTGGTTGGTTTTTTTGCTGGTACGCACTGGTGAGTTGAAGACTATTGGCGATGGCGAACACGACCGAGAAGAACGTCGTACTAAACAAAATCAGGGGGGGAGTGTTCAACAAAGGGGAATGAAAGATACTCACGTTCCGACTAGAATCCAAACCGTCTGACTCATAAGAATCACAGTAACAAACCCAGAAATATCATCCGCATTGAACTTGCGAAACGACTTGATCGTGAACCATTTAAACCGGATACGTAGTCGTTGCCAGAAACCGTCCGCGACGCGGAGGAAGTCGTCTCGTGTGGGTGCGTGGAAGTGGGGGACCGAGAGGGCGAGACGGCGGAAGGATTTGGAGTAGTGGGCGAAGTTGTAAGGGAGGATGTAGGGTCTGTGAGGTGGGGATGGTTGTTCTGTTTGCTGTGGTTCGGGGTCGGTCGTCCTCGTCTGTGATCCCAAGTTTTCCTTCTCCTTCTCCACTATGGCGTCATCTACCGGTTCCTCCCTTCCTTTTCCTTTTCCCTTGACGCTCGTGTAATGAAACTCTCGAACTCGAGATTGAAGAAAAAGATTGTTCTGCAAGCGAGGTGAGGAGCTTGTCGGAGTCGTCGAAAAGACGTGTTGGTGTTGGTGTTGCGGCTGTCCTATAAAGAATCTGCGGATGATTCTGTAGCGGTCGAGTTCATGTGGGACGCGACTGCGGCTGAGAACACGGGAACTGCTGCTGCAGACTCTAAGGGACATTGAGGCCGTATTGGGGGCACCAGCAGCCTCGTCGAGACTGTGGTGAAGGACTTGGGTAGAGGAATGACTGCCCTGAAGACGTCAGTTCTGACTTCCGAGTTGGGCAATGGCATATTTGTTCGCACGATAACACGTTCTTTTTTTTTTTCTGTTATCTCCATGGTCTTCCGAGTTTCCTTCTAACTGATAGAGAACACTATTCTGTTCGTTCAACGCTCAAGGGTCTCGTAGGACCCCGGAAAGCCCACCAGGGGGTCTTTCGCTCCGGTAGGCCTTTTTGTCCGACATCTGGGCGCAGAATATGGGACCAAATTGTCCGACTCTCAAACGGCCCCCAGTTTTTCGCTAAAATTTTTCCCCCTGCGGCGCTAGGAGTCCCAAGGACCATAATAGACGTGTTTTTAGACATGAAATCCAGTATTTCTACTACGGTGATAGTTTGAACTAATTAGTCCTCTTCCTCGTCCGGACACTTCCTGAATTTCACCATAGCTGCAGTCTCTATGATGCCCTCAGCCACTCAAACAGCTCGTGATCACTAGTTTGGGGTAGGAAGTTTGTTGGATACCCGCCTGCATTACCAGTCGGGGTTGGGTGACTGGGATTGTTGAGTAGGACAAGGAACTGTTGAGAGAACTTCGAGAGGAAGGTCATCAGACTACTTTACACCGCGACCGATGATCCACTTGGAAGCATCAAACGGGTGTGAAGAATCGAGAACAATGCCCTCGACCATCAGTTGAGTTCAAAGAACACCGCCGCGACACAAACGCTCACAAGCGGCGCTACCACTACACTAAGGGGGGTTAATGTTGTGAATGTTTGTATAGGGCCTCCCATCTGCCCCAATGGGGTGTTTTTGTCCGACCTTATCCACCGGGCACAGGCCACCAGGAGACCATTTTTGTCCGACTTCCGAACGGGAATTTGCGATTTTTTTCGAAAATTTGTCCGACTCGGCGAAAGACCCCCTGGTGGGCTTTCCGGGGTCCTATTCCAACTTGCATGTGGCACCGTTTTTCAACTTCTTGTGTTCTCCCACGCCTCAGCTCAAATTATTCGTCTGCCAACGCTCAGTCTTACTTGAACCATATCGTTCAATCACTTAGCATGGTAATTGCCGCACGGCATACTTGCTGCGCCTCAGGCTTGTCCTACCGACCAGCATCACCCTCGCCGTCGTTGACCGACATCTGTGAGCCTGGATACCCGCCATTTGGACGGCCCTGCCTCCTTATAACCTCCATCACAAGCTTTTCTGTAGAATGACGCACAAATTTTCATATGTATGTCATTGCTCACAGATTCAGTCATTAGTTCCTCTTGCTCAGGTGTTGCAAAAGGACCCTATACTAGTACGCGGCGACTAGCCTCGTCTGGATTCCTGAATCAAGAAGCCTGGATTCTCAGGCTATTAGCAGTGCTCTTCACTCCCTCCGAGGTCTTGTGTTTCTGCTGATTGCTTCCATTCCGATCCACTTCTGGGTCCGTCTCCAACACCATCGAGGTAAGTTCGTTTCTAGTCCTTTTACTTTCGAACCGCGATCGGGAAGACACTCTCCTTTAGGCGGACAAACTGCGAGGTCAAGAACATACACGATAGGCTGCGCCATCAGGAAGGTGACAGGTTCGAAATATCAAGTTCTCTCGCTGGCGACTCCCGCGTCTATCTGTAACCAGGACACCCCAGCCCCGTCCCTTTGTTGACATCATATACTATTCCAAGAGAGGCCAGAAGGAAGGTCCAGAGGCTCGGGGCGTTCATGGAGTACCATGCTGGGTGGTAATTTTACGAGCGGGCACCTAGACCGCATTGAGATGTTATTACTATTCGTTCCCCTCTTCACCTATCCTTCGCAGGCTACAGGCACCTTAGCCAATGGTCTTGTGTGTGTATACCAGAGGTCGTATTGGGAGGCTGCTAACGTCCCCCCCCCGTGTGCCTCGCACTCCCAAAACCCTCCGGACGCACACCACCTTCAAGTGACCCGCTAGCTATAGTCGGGGGGTGTTGAAGTACCTCCACCACTTCATCTCCGTATCCCGAAGTATGTATCACATTCTATACATCAGTGATATTGCCGAACCCTCTCTACAGAACCACCGCCGTTCGTCGATCGCTCCCGACACTCACAACGTGTGGTTCAGGCGTACACTACGCAGGCAATGTGACTGCGAGGGAATAATAGAGGATACAGGGACTACGATACAAGATTACAAGCGCGTTATCGCAACGATTCCAGGATTATTCCGGTATAAGGGTATGTAGGTATAAATAACAGTCCCGTAATATTGACCATTCTTCCTGACAAAAATTGAGTCTCCCACGAACACCATGGTGCCCTATGGAACCCTAGGTGAAAGAGACCTTTCATATCAAAGGTCAGGGTCCAAGGGGAGCGATCCCCGTCCTGCGAAAGCTCTCCGTTGATGAAAGAACGAGGAGCCATGGCCAGGAGGCTTCGCAGTGCAGAGCGCCATCGTGGCAGCGCGAGGCTCAGACCGCTTGCTCCAAATGAAGCACGCGATCACGACAATATCTCGAAGATACAAAACTCATATGACACCACCCGTGATCCCTCGTTCTTGTTCTACTTTCTTCGCATGCTCGCCTGTTGCGGGGAACGGGGTCCGGGTTAGCCTCATGTAGAACGAAGCACGCCGTATCTGCACTTGCTACTCACCAGCCAGAGGAACATAGACACTCAGCGTTTTCATCGCGTTGGAGATGTATTCTAGCTCCCCCTCAATCGCAAATGCGGGAAACGAGTTGACGGTCCCTACAGCCACCGCATTGAGGAGCTGGACATACACTTTAGCGACAGATAGCCAACATGCCTGGAGGGACACGGAGTAATATCAGTATACTCCCTCTTGAGTTATCTAGAAAAAGCAACTTCGACTCACGCTAATCAAAGGGTCCAAAAACTCGTAATCTCCTTGGCTGAGCTGCCTTATCAGCGACATGATATAGTTCGCCGCTTGTAGAGGGATCGAGCTATTGTTCATGTCCATTTCAATTGATTGAACGACGCCACCATGTAGGTGTATATTGCACACATTCACGAGGGTGTGGACCGTGAATAGATCGACATCGAGGAATGGTGCTTGGGTGCGCCATGCTTCGTATCCAACGAAGAAGGGCAAAGCCGCCGAGAAACGCTGCAGTGCAAGGATAGTGGCATTGTGTTCGGCCCAGTAGGCATCTCCTTTGTTCGACGCTAACCGAAATGAGAAATGAATTAGTTGGAGTGTCCGCGAACCGTGCAGGCAAAGCGGCCTTCTCACTTACCAGAGGCTAATCGAAATGTCCTCTCGTACAACGCAGCTGCCTTTGCTTTCAATGCTGGCACAAACACGTTGGAGAAACTAGGATCGTTGCTCATGATGCCCGTAGAACCTCCATCCTGCCAAGAGAAAAGATTGAATACATCAGTTCCCTTTCCTTGTATTCCTTCGAACGGGGAAAATGAAACATATATTTACCGGGGGTTCTGGCCACGGTGTTTTGATCCTCCCTTGATGGTGTTCCCCATCCGGCAAAGCAACTGGCAAGCCATTCGCAACAGACCAACACCGATCCACCATGAAGACTTGCCAGAACGCGGAGATCCTATCTCTCAGTTCAGCGTCATTCTGAGGTGGAGATATCGGTATTGGAGATGCCCCGGATGGTCCCAGTCCTGTGATTAAACCCGGAAGTGGGTCAGCTTTCGATTTTGAGGATTTCTTCGAGTCAGCAGAAGCACCTTGGACCGAGAAGCTGTTTGGGTGTTGTAATTGATGCAGGCCAAGCCCCACCGCTAATCTTGCTGCCGAGAAAGAGTGACAGTAACCCTCCAAGATTCGACTGTTGGCGAAGAGGTAGACAGCGAGTAAACACGAGGCCTGGACAACGTCAACGAGTCTGTCTGACTGATCCAAGGCTACAGTGATCTCGTGTAATGTGCGTGTGAGGAAGGTGTTCTCCATTTGAGCGTAGAAAGGTGAACGTGCGAAGTAACATGCCAGAAGATAGATGGAATTCATAAGTGCGGGATGTGGTTCTGAGTAAGGCTGGTGAAGATGTTGGGTCGATTTTGTGGTATCATAGCGAGAGAAGTCTCCGTCAAACCAGCACTGATGTCGATGGGCATAGAATAGATCGAGTCTGTCACACAGGTTAGCCGGCGACATCGGGAATTCCTAACTCAGGCAGATGACGCACAGAATTCTCTTGTTTTCTTCAGGCAACGGCGTTTTGGGGTCCCACTGAGGAATGACGGGGAGGTTGGTGTTCATGAAGTTGGTGCTGCCGAATGGATTGGTGAAGTCGAAGGTGGTACCAGAGAGGTCGGTAGAGCCTATGCCCAGTAGTTGCTCAAAGTCGATGTTGCCGCTTGAGAACGGACTGCCTGTGAGGGATCTTGAGATACCTCCGAGAGAGCCATCAGAGGACGATGCTGAAGATGCAGTAGAGCCCGGCGGCCATGCCGCGACTGATACAGGGCGTGACCCTCCCGACTCCGACAGCGAGGAAAGATCGACGCTGTCCAGGTCTGGAGGTGCGAGAAGCTGTGCTGTGCCATGTAGTTGTACTGGAGGATCATAGAAGGTTCCTGGTGGTGACGAGGAGGATGCCCCATCAGAGCCGCTGGTCCCCTCATTGGGTCCCTCCAGTTCTCGTATCCGTTCTTCGAGCATCGCGAGCTTCTCTTTGAGTTTCTGCGTTCGACTCTTCTGTTTCTTATCCTCATACTCGCATTCCTCTTCTCTTTTCATCTTCGTACATGACGAGCATACTGGTCGTTTGCCATCACATTTCTAGATGCCAAGTCAGCTTCAATCAGGCTTGGTAGATTATGACACATACCAGTTTTCGTTTTCTGAAGAACAGTGGAGATGAGCAAACAAGTAAACATGACTACGTCGTGTATGAAATCCGGAGAAGCTCTAGCTTACCGACATGATAGGCAGGCAAGACCTCTTTGTAGGGGTGTAGCAGGTGCTGGAGTTTTGCGAGTGGGTGGCATCTCGGTCGCGTTAATGCGATGTTATTCTTCTACCAGAAAAATTGAGATGGATGAGAAAAGGAAAGGAGTGTTGGGCGCTCATTGGCGTTGCGAGCTGATCATGAGCGCTGAGTGTTCAATGAGTTGGTCGGGGTTATTTCAGTATTGATACTTTTGTCGTGTCATTGGAGATGAGGGATTGAGTTCGGCAATGGCCGGACCCACTTATATTCCCGACTGCCACTCTCGCAGGACTGAGGACAACTTGGCCTTCCAACTACAAGCTCAACTTGCTGTGCTTTCGTTTATGTGCACTTGGACTATCTTAGCCCTTTCCTGATATCGATGTTCAGGGACATACTATCACGGAGTTTTCCCTGGCCCGGAATCGTTTCTAATTATGTGTTTGATGGCATAAGATTGGCACGTTCCATACGTTTCACGCTGGTCTTCGACATTTTTCTCCTCGTCAAGGCAAAGGTCATCGACGTCGCTTGTGCGACCATTCTGCTCACGAGGATTAGACGCGCCATACAGCTGCAGCGCGGCAGAGTCCAGTGACCATTTCTTGGTGCCACTTCCGCCTTCCGAAGCCGCTCCTCCGCCCTCTATTTCAACTCCTCAACCGTGTACAACAGTCGTCTCCTTCAGTGAATGACGGGTTCTTGTACCACCAACTCGTTCAAATACCAGCACAAGCATGAACAAGGTCCTCAAATACGGGTGAACGGCTCCTCCCGCTGTTTTCTTCAGCCTTCGTCACCCAAGTGCTTGGAGTCATCGGAGCGTCGAATTTGCAACCGCAAACATTCCATCTGTATTTCCTTCACGTCCAATCTCACCTGATCATTAGAAGGCTTATAAAAATAACAACCACCATTCGTCGTCTGTCGTTCGTTTTGCTCAGTCTTCTTACGACACCCAGAATCCAAACATGGCCGAATACACACACTTGTCAGAAATCAACCCCGAATTCGCTGAAGCCGTAGCAAAGCTTCCTCCGGCCCCTCCTGTTCTTTCTGAGGATCTCACCACCTGCCGAGCGAACTATCTCAACATGGTTATTCCTGCTTGTCATGCCCTGTTCGAGAAGGTGATGCCTACAGGTAGGTCCTCACCTTCGTCAGTTTCCACACCGAGGCTAATCGTTAAAACATCCTCGTAGAATCCGCTTACAAGGTCAGCGACCGTTACATCCCCGTTGGGGGTGGTATCGAGGTCCTTGCGAGATGCGTCGTGCCGACACCGAGGGCCGGCGAGGATGGCAAGTTCCCTTTGCTATTTTGGATTCATGGGGGAGGTGAGTACTATTCGCGACCCTTTACGATGTGATGATCTGAACTTTCTTCTTTAGGATGGAGTATTGGTGGTGTTGATTGGGATGACTACAAATGCCGAAAGCTGGCTGTAGATCGTCGGGTTTCCGTCGTCAACTGCGAATATCGGTATGTGGCTGTTGTCATGTCGTCGTTCGTGACGACTAATTTCTCTAAATCAGCATGGGACCCGAAGATCCTTTCCCTGCCGCTCCGAACGATTGTCTCAATGCTCTCAAATATGTCAGTCTTCATCTTCTCATCGGTAATTACCGACCTGACTACCCTCTCTTTATCTAGGTCGCAAGCCACGAAGATTCGTTCTCTGCAGATTTATCGAGGGGTTTCCTGATCGCAGGCATGTCTGCTGGTGGGAACCTCACGGCAGTCACGGCCCACCTATACCGTGACGATCCTCTCTCCAAGAAGAAACCACTCACCGGCCAACTCCTTGTGGTACCCGTGACTTGTCATCCTGACGGATACCCCGAGAAGTGAGTGCGACCATCCCAAGCTTTACCACCTTCCACTAACACTGATGAATGTTTAGGTATAAGTCGCAGCTTCTCTCAATGGAACAGAATAAAGAAGCCCCAATTCTCGACAAGAAAATGATGAGATGTTTCTTCGGTACATTCGCTTGTTTCTTTTTACCGTCATACACCCACTGAGTGTCTCGTTACTGTCCTAGACTGGTATGCAGGTCCTCCCAAAGACCCACGGGTGTCACCTCTTCTCTTCCCTTCCCACAGAGATCTTCCCCCTGCTTTCGTGCAGGTCTGCGGATTGGATCCCTTGCGGGACGAAGGTTTCTTGTACGAGAAAGAGCTGCGCGGCAGTGGGGTTAAGACGAAGCTCGAGGTGTAAGTTTCATCCCCTCTGAGTGAGGTGCGTTCGGACTCTGAACGGTTTATCCCCTTCACAGCTACCCTGGTGTCCCTCACGCATTCGAACTCGCTGTGCCGGAAACAAAGATCTGTCGCAAGTTTGTCGATGACTTCGAGAACGCCGTTACTTGGCTTTTGAACGGGGCCCCATGATCCTCTCCTTCATAGTTCGAAAGAATATGTATTACTACCGTAGGTCGAATTTAACCATGAAAGTGAAGTTTGCACGCGACCTACTGGTACGCGAGACGCGTCGCGAGCGCGTCTGATCGCGTTCGATGGCGTGCTACCCGATCGTACCCTCTTACATAAGGCGGAGAGACCTTTGCTAATACCAACCTCTCGATTGGCTTTTGTTCCTGACGCCGCAGTGCAGCACACTGTGACTATGTCCGACTCATTCGTCCCGTACAACTCTCCAACAGTCCTTACGGTCGGCATAACAGCATGGTTCCAATACTACGGGCGCAGTACCGTAACTACATAGATTCGAAAGACGACAACCTTCGGGAACGTGCAAAACGCCAGGTAAAGACACGGCGCTCACACGACGTTTTTTTCCTTTCATTCATCCACGAAGATATTGAAAATTCATCCGGGCTGAATGACCAATATGATTCATTAACGCCAAATAATGCACACCTTTGTCTTTAGCACGAGTGAAACACGCAGTTCCAGGGTGTGTCTTTTCATTTGTACGGAATTCGGAAATTTTAACACAGATTACTCGTAGTTTGAAGACGCAGTGGATCGAATTCCATGGGGCATTCCTGGTGAGGTTCGGGATTTTGTGCCTTCGAAAGCCCGGGCCCGATACAACTTTGAAGCTGCAAATTTTTTTTTGGGCTCCGTGGGAGGAGTAGGCAGTTGCCAGTGAGCCCATATCGATGATAGGTCGATGATGTAGATGCCCTGGAAATTTTCCACTTCCATCCGGCCACATTTTTGCCGGCGCTGCTCTTCCGTGCTCGACATCTCGACAGGAGTGAGCATGATCCCATCTAATACCACGTTCCTAAGTCATGGTTTTGGCACCCCAAAAACATCCAGTTTCCTTCTTTGTCTTGTCCGCCTTACATACTCGCTCACTCCGCCTTTTTTTGTTGTCTCTAGGTCGGGAATATGCTGGAGTAGGGGATTTAATTACTGCCGGTTTCTAGGTATAAAGCAAGGGCTGCCCGAAAGAACTAGTCATTCCATCCTCACCCCCCTCGACAAGCACTCTTGCAAACACTCCTACCTCCCTTTTGTGTTTCACTACTAGTGCCACCATGTTCCGCTTCGCAACCTTCTTCTTCCTCGTTGCCTTCCTCTACACTGTCTTTGCCGCTCCTGCCGTTCCTGTGGACTCCGACGCCGAGTCTACAGACGTGAGCGCGCGAAGCCAATTCTGGGGACGTGTAAGTAGTCTTTTGCATCCCTCAGTAGGTTTGAACGCGTAGCTGACTCGTGGAATTTCCATCCTTAGGCTACCTGGTTCAACGGTACGCGTCGATTCTTTCCGCCCAGCTCATCATTCACTGACATCTTCTTTCTTCTCTTTCAGTCGGCTTGGGCAACTGCGGATGGACCAATCACAACGGAGAGTGGCTTGTCGCTCTCTCATTGGGTTCGAACTACGACGGTGGCTCTCATTGCGGCAAGGTAAGTTCGATGCGGTTCCATCGAATGTCTAAAAGCACCCGTATTGATCAAAACCTTATTTCCAGCAAGTCCGTGTCACCGCCAACGGAGTTACCAGGACGGCCTTCGTTGCCGACTCATGCCCTAGTTGCGGCTGGGGAGACCTGGGTTAGTTGAAAAATTCATTTCCGTCAACTGCGGTCGTTGCTAACGTTGACTTGCTTCTCGCAGATATGTCCCCAAGTTTCTTCCAACAGTTCGCCGGTCTGGATAAGGGTGTTTTCCAGATGTCCTGGGACTGGGTCTAAGGCGAACCCACACGCCCTTTACCGGAACCTATAAACCTATAGACGCGGAGGGGCTAGTTCCTCTCCGCCACCACTACAACAATCACAAAGAAAGAAACTATAGCATCGGGATGCCTGTATGATCGTGCTCAGCAGTGCTGGTTGCATCGTAAACGTATGCGTATGTATAAACTTCTGTTTTGTTATCCTCTGTTGCCATCATACGTATGTATACGGGTCGCGCATGTTTGGGCGCGAGTCCAAACTGCGTTGGGAGAAAGGGCTTATTATTTGTTATTTTATCAGGCAGCTTCATAGATTTTTACTTTGTATCCATTCAAGTCGTAGAAGCTCCTCCCAGAGGGGAGCTGTAGATCTTGTAACCCCACGTATTGCTGGTTATTTCTTGTAACGTAGCGTGCTACAACAGTTTGCTCATATACAGTTTTGGCTGAGTAAACTCCGAGAGCTTTTGTATGTGCACCTTGAGGTATTTGTTACATAGTTGATAGTTCCGCTCTCGTCGCGGGCCTCTGCACAGGTTCTCCGATACCTCCCCAGCGGCCCTTGTTGAGGCCTACGAATGCAGGGAAGGCGGACATGTTGTTATTCGTGTCATGAAAACTCGTCGGTGGCGTTGGTTGGCCCTGGCAACCTCCAGCCAGGTCTGATCAGGCTAAGGTTCGAACTTGGGACCTCTCGATGGCTGGTGGATACAATGCATATTGCATCTAATCTTGCTGACATGTTGAGATAAGCCTGATACGAATCGCGGGTTTGCCGCAATACCGTTTGCTGCCAAAAAATTACCCTTCCTCGCCAATCCGCAAAGCATTCGTAGACCATCCTAGGCCGTCGTGCGTATAAATAAAGGAGAGTAGTTGGAAGAGCAGCTTTTGGCTGCCACTGGCATTGCCATGACTGGGTCAATCAAGGCAAACGATATAGAGGACAAGCCCACTGTAGCTTTCCTCGGCCCCTTGGGCACATACTCCCATCAGGTCCCGAAAAATATGCCCTACATCGAGAAACCTTGTGCTCATTCTCGAAAACTCTAGGCTTCGTATGAAGTATTTCATGATACTGTCAAATTTGTCGAGAAGGCCAAGATCGCGGGTGAGTATTCCTCATGAATGAGTTTTTGTTCTCTCTCGCTCATCGGTATCGACAGATGTTTTCGATGCACTGGGGGAAAATGATTTTGGCGTGATCCCGCAAGAAAACACCATCTTCGGCCCCGTAGTTGAGGCTTACGATGGATTGAGGACGGTGGAGTCTGGCTTCATCCGTGCTGAGGTCGCTCTAAAGGTCCAGCACTGTCTCATAGTGAGGAAAGGTGTAAAGATTTCGGAAATAGATTGTGTTATGAGTCATGAACAGGTGCGTTACGAGCTTCTCTTTTGAGAGCAAAAGACTGACGATTGCTAGAGGCCCTTGGTCAGTGCCAAGGGTTTCTCGCAAGATATCTACCGCAGGCGGCGACGAGGAAAATGACTTCAACAGCGGCAGCAGCAAACGTCGTCGCGAATACGCCTGGATCTACCTCTGCGGCAATATGTTCCAAAATGTGCTTGCAGATGTTTGAGGGGCTGGAACTCCTTGAGGAGGGAATACAGGCCGAAAAGTGTGCGTCCCTTACGCTTACGTGCCATTGTAGAACTATTTCTGATGCCCCTCAAGCTAATTTTACACGGTTCTATGTTTTGGCAAAGGACTCTAAAACTACTCTACCTGTACCCCCTTCACCGACCACCTCGCAAGCTCTCCTCCGAATCGAGTTCCGATGTAGAGAGAGGAATGTAGGCGATGTCGCGGCTGCTGTCAACGCCATCGAACTAGGAATTGCGCGAATAGACCGTCGTCCGGCCTTGAATCGGAACCCTTTCAATGATGTATATTTCGTCGAATTGCAAGATTCCCGGCCCTTGCTTGCTAATACCAATGGAGGTGATGCTGATGAAGATGGCATCGGAAGCGGGAAGACCCCATGGAACAGCAGAGTGGAAAGCGCGATCCAGTGCGTCAGTGCTATTGGTGGAGAGGTGAAATTACTAGGAATATGGTAATGTACATTATTTCGATTATAATACTTCTTGTTCGCCCCCGTATTCGACTCTAATGATGAGCCACACTTCCAATCAAAGTTACTAATCGAGAGTCCAAGTCCGTTCCTGTTCTGATGGCCCTTCGTGCTGAGCATAAGAGACGTCGAAAGAAGAAGCTACGGGAAGGTCTCGTGTCATTTTGCATCATTGGAAACCTGCAGGGTCCTTTTACTTCCCCGAACCTCCGTTGTCCCGAAACGAAGACTCCCTAACTTTAAAAAGGTGTTCATCACTTCGATACCCCAGCTCCTCTTTCAATTCGAACCCCCATCATGAAGTTGTCCCATCTGCCCGACGACGTCTTATTCCACATCTCACTCTTCCTCGAACCCAACGCTATCATTCGCCTTCGAAAGGTACGTAGTCTTGGTCTATCAATTCCAGTGTTTTCACTGACAAATTTGCTCCAGACCAACAAAAGACTACATAATTTCACCTGGGAAAGTACAGTCTGGAGAAACGCACACCGAAACTCTTCGTCGTTTCTCCCCCCTTTCCAAAGCACCGAGGCCTTCCACCGTCTCATCGCTCGCGCTGAACCCTTGGAGAAAGCCTGGGAACACAGAGCGCGACTAAGGAAGTTAGCACAACGTATACCTTACAACACAACCCTCGGCCAATGCCCCCTAGTCCGACTCCTGCAGCATGGCCGGTTCCTGCTACTCGGACAGGAAAAGTCTATGTCTCTGTACGATCTCGAACGAAACGACGGGGATCAGCCAGTTTTCGCAATCACCGATCTGGAGGCCAAATTTTCGTATGCCCAGAACCAGACCACTACAACGCTCCTAACAGAAGATATCTACATACCGACTCTCATCAGCAAAGAGTCTACACAAAGCCTGTGCGTATCACTGGCTGGCTATTTGCAGTTAAGTAACTGATCAAGACTCAATTGCATCAATATAGGGTCATCTGGCAACTCCAGCCTTCTGGATCCGGGTCCGATGTAAGGCGGGTCGCAGACATCCCATTGCCATTCTCCCGAGAGCAATTCACGAACCTTCTGGTTTCCAACGGGGTCATCATTTTTGATACGGATGTTGACAAGTCCGTGGTATATCGTGTCGCCACTCGGACCTTCTATCGATTCCCGCAGAGAGGGAACTCGGTGAGTTTCTACTCTTCCTGTTTTTCCGCGTCGCCACTAATAGTGCGATGCAGGAGAGCCCATGGAATACCTACCAGAACCACACTATCGAGCACATCGCCGACCTGAACACCATCCTCGTTGTTCACACTAACGACCAACCTATGGGACTCCCATTGGTCGAAGTCTTCACGTTCCCCGCAAACCCCTCAGACGAGCTTCTAGTCCAAACTCATGCGTGGGAATGTCCGAGATACTTCACGGAGCCTCGGTTCATCGCATTTTCGCATGAACGATCCCCCACGGATTCTCCCTCGCTTCGGGTGACCCTCGCTGCCATCTTCCATGGAATGGGTCATGATGGGTTAACGGTACCATCTGCTGTACGACCATTCCACCTGACACTCCATGCGGATGGTACAACCACCCCGCATTTCCTAAGGTTCCTCACACCACCTGGGACATCCGCCGCCTTGAGCGGACTAGTTGTCACCTCCGATGGTGTCAATCGAGCCAGGGCAATAGCAGTCTCACCATCGATTCGCGGTGACCCTACCAGCCACGGCAACGCTGTGCTTTACGATATTGACTTGAGGACGGAGCAGGCCATCAAAATAGTGGGGTTGATTCCAACTAGCCAATGTGGCCAAACCTCCTTCGATGGGTTCCGTGGCAGATTCTGTATTGAGTCTGCGGGATCGATCAAGGTTATGGACGCATTTTAAGTCAGGGAGATATGGGGGAGCGGGAGGAGAGGAAGACATGACACGACATTGAAAGGACATTTATCGATTTGATTTGTACAATAAATGGAACCAAACTGTATCACATACATATACCCCTGTATCGTTTGTAGCGCTGTGCTCTCCTCACACTTGTCTATACCTAGGTTGAAGTAACGAATTGGACTGTATATCCGACTGCTCATCGCAAGCTAAGGAATTTCTGCATACATATATGGCAAACTTGAGCGGCAGTTTGGGAGCACGTGGCCAAGTTGAAGGTGGCGTCCCGGGTAACCGGCAATCGAAGGTTCACTATCTTCAACATGATATGTTGAAGCTCGACATCCAGCACCATCCCCCTCACCAATCCCCCACCGGCGAAAACGGCTTTGTACGGAACATAAGAACATGTAAAAATCTTTTACACTACCCCTAAGAAGCTCAAAGCTAGGGAATTCAAGAGAATCTCAGGCCTATACTACCGGTACTAGTGATACTAGGCAGTACTTCCGAAGTACCTCCATCTAAATTTCCTATTGTGGGCGCCCAACTCAAATTGCTTTACTCCGGATCGATATAGTCTAAGTCCTTGAGACATCGCAGGACTCCAGACTCATATGAGGTATGTCTACAGTCTACGAGCTTCCGGTTTCAGTGCTCGCGGTTTCTTGCCCATACTCATGCTAAAGCGGTATATGGCCATTTCTAGGTTCTGACAGGCTCAAGCTTTAATGAATGGGACTGGCTCATCTAGGCTCGCCGTAACGAACTGTTGCAGGCAACCACCCCGCCCCGTTGTCCGCATTTATATATAGCCCCAGCAACACACCGCCCAATCTATCCCTTACTTATTATATGACGCTCGGTGGCGAGTCTGAAACGCCGTGCGGCATGCCCTAGCCTCTAGGCGATGTCATTCTCACATAACAAGGGGTGTGTAAATCGTGCTGCAGACCGACTTAGCTAGCTGCGCTCAGGACATGGGGCTGTCCCAAGTCCGAGTCGTTCTGTTCGCCTTTTTCACGACTTTTCTGGCCAGCTTCGTCTATGGAGGTCCTCATTCGACCTATGGCACTCATCGGAGAAGGAGTATAGGACGGCGGGGGTTGCAGTTGGAGAGTTATCATCCTCCTTCTACGTTCCAGGTGTGTGTTGCGTGTTGAGTGGATTATCGGTTCCTAATATGGGTCTGACGGT
>JANHQD010002569.1:0-60441 GCA_024721195.1 Marasmius sp. AFHP31
TGCAAGAGCTTCAACCCCCCCTCCTGATTCGAATGTTTTTGCGGACTCAACCAGTGATTCTGCCTGGGACCCCGAGGTTTCTCGAGAGCTCAGCGACATGCCCGTCACTCCGCCTGTCGTACCTGAACGGTGGAAGTCGGCTCACGCTACTCATCACGAGTTCTACGAACTAGATAGGTCGATCGCCGACCTCGTTTCCTTTCAGGTTAAACTCCAAGGTACGGTTTCGGCGTTCAAGAATAGGAAATACACATATAGTAACAAGTCCTCTACGTGGCACTCCATCTATTTTCGAGAAGTCCACAACCCGCACCTGCGTAAGCTCGCTCTGGATTGGCAGAGGATCCGAGCGTGGCTGCCTGAAGACATGATTGTCTACCCCCAGCGACCAACGAAGTATACGAATCTTCCGTTGATGGTCACGCAAGGCGAATTCAAAGACGCGGTGGTAACGAAGGTAGCGGGTGTGGGTAACGAACTCTATGTCCTCCCTGTGATTCCATCTACAGGTGAGGTAGATGTCAAAGTAGGGACCTCGAAGGTGGCTTGTGGGGAATGTTGCGTAGTTCGCTTGAGGGAGCAGGCGCACGCGAAGTGGCGAACATTCAATGCGAGAGAGTGGGAGGCAAACCAGTCGAGTGCACCCGCAGGCTAGGGACTCGGAGCAAGCACAACGGTCAACCTGTTGTTGTATTCGAGCTCACGTTTGCTGCTTGTATCACAATGTACCACGTATTCGCGCAAATTGCCTCAGGATTGGCTCATACTAGATAGATCTCATGACTACTCGGACTACAGCTTGAAAACCACTGTATTAGCTGCATACATGTACTCTGTACTATGTACCACTACGTAGGAATACAGACGTTAGCAAAAAACAAAGAATACGAGGGAAATTATTGAGAATTTTTTGCCCGCTCGAGCCCGCTCAGCCCGCTCGGAGCCGCTCGGAGCGGAGCGGCTGACCCGGTTCCGTGGAGCGGGTTTACCGGAGCGGTTCTACTCCGCTCCGCTCCCGAGCGCTAGAACCGCGACTCGAGCGGAGCTGTTGGCAACGCTACCTCGATGATACTCTCCTGATCCAAAAGTGAGTCCTCGAGATATCTCACTTCTCGGTAACTACAGTCTTATAGCATTCCTTGGCCCACGAGTACTCCTTGAACCACTCACTTATATTCCTCATTCCTGTGCGTTATCTGTAGCTCTGAGTATCTGGGAGTCTAAAGATAGATTCAATCAATGTTCTGTCATATTCTGAAGTGCACCGAGCGAGTGAGTGGCCGACAATGTACAAAATACAGGTGAAATTTTGTCAAATTTCGCCGCGGCAGCATCACGATGTAATAAAACCCGAGCAAAGAAGGTTGTTGTCGCATCTCACTTGGCTCAAAATTGCTCGGGATGGATGTAAGGGTACATAATTCAAGTCTTGGTGAGCTCCATTGAAGCCAACGACTGTTCAAATTTCTGTGGAAGATGAAAATGGCAGAACAAGTCGGGCGAAGCGTGACTCAGCGTGACATCCCACCGCTTTGTGTTGGCGCGGGTCACGCTGGTCCAAGGAATGCTTTTCCGTGACATTTGGACTCTCTCAGAAAAAAAATTACTATGGCACAACCACTGCACCGTTCAGAAATAAAATGGCGCAGGTCATGGGCAAGTAGATCAGTTAGGTGCCTACATTGTGTTTACCACTGAAAAATGCAGTTGTGGAAAGAAATACCCTTCCCGTCTTAGGGTGGTTCAAGGGGTGCTATAAGACTGTATACTTTAGTATCTGGAGAACCTCGAACATCTCCGGCGAAAAACGCGAACAGGTGTTGGCGAGGCGTGGAAACAAATTACCGCCTTTAGCCACCCTCTTTTGATCGCGAATCTCCCAGTGTTCTCCTCGTCTGCAATGTACAAGAGACTCAGAGTTCTAAACGAGACCCTTGAACGTTGAACGTTGAACGAACAGAATAGTGTTCTCTACGAGTGGAAGGAAATTCGGAGTAATAGAAAAAAAAGAACGTGTTATCGTGCGAACAAACATGCGCGACTCGGGACTGACGTCTTCAGGGCAGTAATTCCCTGTCATTGACCACCACAGTCTCAACAAGACTGCTGGTGCCCCCAATACGGCCTCAATGTCCCTCAGAGTCTGTAGCAGCAGCTCCCGTGCCCGTGGTCTATCAACAATCTCGAGCCGCAGTCGCGAACTGGACCGTTACAGAATCATCCGCAGATTCTTTATAGGACAGCCGCAACACCAACACCAACACGTCTTTTCGACTCGTACAAATTCCGAACCTCGCTCAGACTCGCTGCAGAACAACCTTTTTCTTCAATCTCGAGTTCGACAGTTTCATTACACGAGCGTCAACTCTTTGAAGGGAAAAGGAAAACGAAGGGAGGAACCGGTAGATGACGCCATAGCGGAGAAGGAGAAGGAAAACTTGGAATCACAGACGAGGACGACCGACCCCGAACCACAGCAAACAGAACAACCCTCCCCACCGCACAGACCCTACATCCTCCCCTACAACTTTGCCCACTACTCCAAATCCTTCCGCCGTCTCGCCCTCTCCGTCCCCCACTTCCACGCACCCACACGAGACGACTTCCTCCGCGTCGCGGACGGTTTCTGGCAGAGACTACGTATTCGGTTTAAATGGTTCACGATCAAGTCGTTTCGCAAGTTTAATGCGGATGATATTTCTGGGTTTATTACTGTGATTCTTATGAGTCAGACGGTTTGGATATTAGTCGGAACGTGAGTATCTTTCATTCCCCTTCGTTTCGTTGAACACTCCCCTGATTTTGTTTAGTACGACGTTCTTCTCGGTCGTGTTTGCCATCGCCAATAGTCTTCAACTCACCAGTGCGTACCAGCAAAAAAACCAACCAAGCAATACGCGCAACCCTCCTAACTCTCCTCCCCCATGTAGATTCCATCGCACGCGCAATAAGCGACTACCTCACCGCCGAAACCGGCGTCACCGTCATCTTCGAATCCGCCATCGTACCCAAATGGAAAGACTCCCGGATCTCCTTCAAAAACGTCTATGTCTCCCGACGTCCTCAGTCCATGTCCACCTCCACGCGAAAGAGTGTCAAGGAATACCAATCTGGGTTGGGGTACGACGTTAGCAACCACCCCGCTTATCACCGCCTCGACGAACACGACGAGCACGACGAGGTAAGGGAGGAAGGAGAGGAGGATTGGAATTACACCATGTTCGATTTGGATATCGGGTCTGTGGATGTTACGCTTTCGTTGTGGAGGTGGTTGGATGGGAAAGGGTTGATCGAGTCTGCGGTTGTGAAAGGGGTGAGAGGTGTTCTCGGTGCGTCCCCATCCTATCCCTTCCCAACCTTCTCCTTCTCTCTAATTCCAACTCTCCCTAGACCGCCGCTTCGTCCACTACACCCCCACCTCCCCACCCCCCGACCCCTCCACCTTCCGGCACCCCTCCCAACCCGGCGACTTCGAACTCGAATCCCTCCAACTCGAAGACGTCCTCCTCACCGTTCTCCAACCCGGAGGCTTCCGCCCCCACACCGCCTCGATCTTCCGAGCGGATATACCGGGAGGGTTTCGAAAACGATGGCTGTTTTATGATTTCCTGTCAGCGGAGAATATCGTGGGGCAGTTTGATAATTGTTTGTTTAGTTTGCATAGACCGCAGAGTATTGGGAGGACGAACGAGATGGATTTGAGGGATGGGGAGTGGGCTAGGATGGTATGTCTTTCTCTCTCCTCTTGCTACACACTAACAACTCCCCGTAGTCCCGCCTCCGCATCGACGGCGTCAACATCGACCACATCCAAGCCGCCACCGACGGCGGTGACGGCCCCGTCGCATGGATCACCTCCGGTAAACTCGACGCCGTCTTCGACATCAAATTCCCACAAGACCCCGACACCGAACACGATATTCAAGATATCCTCGAGGACATCGCTGATGCCATTTCCTCGACTGTGCTTTCTAATGCACCGGATCCTGTGAGGCAGAGGATTCCTGGGCAGAGGGAGTTGGCTAAGCCTCCGTTGTCTGCACCCGAAGCAGAGGCAGGGGAGAGGGGGAAAGGGGGGGAGGGGAAGGTGGTGGTGGATATCGATTTGAGGTTTAGAGACGTGAAAGCTGCTGTGCCGATTTGGACGAATGAGATTTCGTATGTGAATAATGCGTTGGCGAGGCCGATTGTGGCGTTTATGAAGTGAGTCCCGCTTTCTTCTTTTTGGGGGTTTGGTGGTTGACGATGAATGTGACTACAGTGCGAATCGGACGTTGGTACCTATCCATTGTAGAGTTGTGAAACCTCTTAGTGATTTTGA
This sequence comes from Marasmius sp. AFHP31, assembly GCA_024721195.1. Lineage (NCBI taxonomy): Eukaryota > Fungi > Basidiomycota > Agaricomycetes > Agaricales > Marasmiaceae > Marasmius > Marasmius sp. AFHP31. Next base: position 4,322 of record JANHQD010002569.1, read on the forward strand.
TGGGGCGTGGACGGTGAGTTTCCTTCCTTCGTTTGTTCGTTTGTTCGTTCGTTCTGACTTTCCCTTACCAGATGTGGGAAAGTAAGCAGCCCCCTCAAAAAACGCAACCCGTTCACTCTTAACTAACTTTTTTATCTTTACTTACCTATATCAGCCGGTCTCACAGACGAAATCTCCCTCAAAGTAAGCACCCCCCACCCTCCCTCTCTCCTTTCCTCTTTCCCCCCCACACCCACCCACTCACTAACCTCCCTTCCCCCGTTATTTAGATATACGACGCCCTCGCCCACCACGTAACCCAAGCCAACTTCAACCGTCGGATCAAAACCGTCAGCGTCTGGAGCTTACAAAAGACGGCGAACGCGGTCTTATCTGCGTTGAGGAATTTGGCGGATCCGATGGCGGGGAGGTTGAGGGAGACGTATTTGAGGGCGAGGGAGGTGGCGGCGGCTGAGGAGGGGGAGGTGGGGGTGTTTGATCAGACGATTCCGGTGTAGGTTGAGTAGAGTTGAGTAGAGTTAGAGTAGAGGTGTAGACGGGACGGAGAGGGAAGACCGTGTTTTTCGGTTGAGCGGCGTGCTGGGAGGGACATTTCCTCTTGCCGGGGTGTTCATCGGTATCGATCTACCTTACACTGTATAGCTGTGGAATGGGGCGGACCCACTCGCATCGCGAGGAGGTGTGGACGGAGAGCGAATACCGCGTTTCTTCCCCGGCTGCACGGCGTGTTGAACAGTGGAAGGCACATTTCCTCCTGCCGGGTTGTTCACGCTCATTGGTATCAATCTACACTGTAAAGCAGACCACTCGCACACTCAAGCGCAGTACTCAGAGTAAGTCTAGCTGTCAGCAAGGAAGGGTATAACCGTTTTACCTTGCCTTCCATCCATTCAGTTAGTCTGTTAGTTCTAAATTTAGGGTTCTCAGAACGGGGAAAAACCGCCGTCGATGGTTATAAAAAGACCCCCACCACTACCAGTCGAAGCCAGTGCCACCACCCCCACAATCATGAAGTTCACCTCCACCCTCCTCACCATCGCCTCCCTCACCAGCCTCACTCTCGCAGTCGACAACAGATTGTTATTCCAAGTCCCTGCTAGTGATACTACGGAGACTTTCCAACCCAAGTAAGATAGGGGTTATTTATAGTGCCCCTGCTAGTTAGTGCTCGCTAACGTCCCTCTTCCTAAGGTTTGTGGAGACATGCCAGAATTGGCCTGAAGCTTCCGGGTTGACGTTACAGACTGTGACGTACCAGGTTGGGGATTGGCAGGGGAAGAATAGCGAGAGTGAGTCGTGCCTTTATCCGCCGGGAAGTTGGTGTTGATCCAAGGTCCCCCTCTAGCTCAAGTCAAGTTGATTTGTGTAAGTCCTCAATTTCGGGGTACCTGGGCTTGAACTCATGACTTTTCATTTTGGGTACATTGTAGTCGTACCACGATAACGTCCCGACGACGATCACCTTCACGAAACAAGTCGCGGAGAGTCTTGGTGCTACTGAGATCTAATACTAGTACTAACTAGAAGGGAAGATCGGCGTCACGACGGTCACCGGATTGTTGGACCTTGCGTGCGCCGTGTGGCATGAATCAAATCTGTACTAGCTCGAAACCTGCTTTTGCTTCCATTCAATCAAGGAACGATACTAAGTAGTTATAGGCCCCCCCCCTGCTGAGTATGTTTCCCCTCGTGATGATATACGGGAGCTGTGAACGCGCAGCGTTGAACAGAACAGTCACGATTTGTACCCATATTCCCGACGACATGCGCTCGAGATTTCAATTTCAGCACCCGTTTGCTTGAATGTTGATATGATCATGACTCCGCACTGCACAGGGGAGGTGTGTATAAAAGCCTTACGGGCAAAACGACTACTGTTTCAACAAAATTCCTGGATCCATGAAATTCCCTGCTGTACTCATTGTCACCCTCGCGGGACTCGCTCGAGCCCAGAAGGACGAATACCCGGTACTGTTGTACGAGATTCCTGAGGGCACGAGTATCGATCCCTTCCAACGAGGGTGGGTGATTTACACGACGGCCAGAGTTCTATCCTCGTCGGGAACTGACTTTTTCCCCAGGTGGATCTCTGGGTGCACGAACTATGACGGTTCAGCGATAGTGAATATCGTCAATCTTGCAGGTGATTTCGACGGAAACAACGAGAATAGTGAGTACAGAGTACAGTCACCAAGTTGTTGGTACCTCCGTTGTTGACTCCCATACCTCCCTCCCTCGTGCGTGATGTAGCACAAGTCAGACTCTCTTGTGTGAGTAGTTCTCGAGCCCGACTTGTCCATAATTGATTGATGATGATGAATTCTCCTCCCCTCCGTTTCGTTCCAGGTGACCGCAAAGAGCGGTGATGTCACAGAAGAACTCGCTGAGAGATCAGGAGCCACTCGCGTCCCTGGTGATTACCCAGTACTGTTGTACCAGATTCCCAAGGGCACGAGTATCGACCCCTTCCAACGAGGGTGGGTGATTTACAGCGACACAACGGCCTGGGTTCTAAACTGACCTTTTTTCTTCTCTAAAGGTGGGTCTCTGGGTGTAGTACGAACTATGACGGTTCAGCTATAGTGAATATTGTCAATCTTGCGGGGGATTTCGAGGGAAACAACATGAATAGTGAGTATAGTCACCAAGTTGTTGGTCCTCCGTTGTTGGTTGTTGACTCTCATACCTCCCTCCCTCGCCGTGATGCAGCACAAGTCAGACTGTCTTGTGTGAGTAGTTCTCGGGCCCGACTTGTCCGTATTGATTGATGAATTCTCCTCCCCTCCAGGTGACCGCAAAGAGCGGTGATGTCACAGAGGAACTCGCTGAGAGATCGGGAGCTACCCGCGTTCAGTAGAAGGAATCCCCGGTATCTAAAGTCATCTAAGTATCCACGTCCGGCGAACGTTTGATTTGTGGTAGTAGTATGCAATGCAAATATCAGTTCCTCATCGCTGGGGTGAGCTCCGTAGTACGTACAGGATCCTTCTGGGCTGAACCAGCGGCTCCCGACTCCCGACTCCCGACTCCTGAGCATTCGGTATCGAGTGACCCCACGGCCAAGTGTGGAGCTTTCGATTTTTAAGGACACGTACCGGATCGGATTCCCCCATCTCGTCTTGTTCCTTCTAGGCCCACCGCCAACTACTCTTGAGCCCGCTGTGCTTTCAATGTTCAAGGTCACTCTATTGAACTGACCTCGAATACTTGCGGAGGCCGGAGGAATAGGCTAGCATAGGTTGCCTGTACCAGCAGGGTTGTAACTTGTGGTCGTGGACCGTGGGTAACAGATTCAGGTGGCCCGTGCGCGGTGACGCGCATCTCTTCCACTCTCTCACAATCTCATAACTGTCCCGACGTTCACTGGAACACCTTTATCGCGATGGCCTACTCGGAATCTATTCACTCATATACAACACTCGTGTCTGCAAGTTCCCATCCCTGCTCGACAATGTCAATTCCAGACCAGGTCCGCTTGTTGAAGCTGAAGGACGAGGGTGTAAATGGGAAAATACACCCGATTTACTACTAGCATGACCTTCAAATTTCTTGGGGCGCTTAATGTAACAAAGCACCTCCTCCACTCTGCGATAGACTTTATATCCACCCACTCTCATCCCACCAAAAAGGGTTTTCGGATATGAAGCGTCTATTTTCAAGAGACTAATTCAATCAAGGAACAATACTCATGGGCGCATCTCCCCCTGTAGTATGTACGTTTCCCCCTGTCCCAGATTGCGATACACCTCGTGATGATACACGGGAGCGTTGCGGCGTTGAATCACCTCTACACAGAACAGAACAGTGATTTGTACCAATATTCCCGGCGACGTGTGCTCGAGTTTTCACTGGCACCCGTCTCCCTGATACGACAGAAACCTAACCAATGTGGCTCCGGGACCTCCCTTCCCCCTATCTCCAGCGAGCATCCTGCGTAAAAATGGGGCCCAGGGGACATCAAAATCTTTTCCGTTGTGGCCATTGACATCGACTCCACACTTGCACAGCGATTACCCGCCCTATTCATTCGCTACCAGGGGATGGGTGTATAAAAGGTCTTTCCAAAAGACCATTTCAACAAATTCCTGGACGATCATGAAACTCCCTTCTGTACTCATTGCTGTCACTTTCTTCGCTGGACTCGCTCAAGCCCAGACTGACGAATACCCGACACGGTTGTACGAGATTCCTCAGGGCGCGGGTATCGAGTTCTTCCAACGAGCGTGGGTGATGACTCATTTCACAGCGCAGGATTCTATCCTCCGAGTCGTCGGGAGCTCAGGCTGACTTTTCTCTTTTTCTCAAAAAGGTGGATCTCTGGGTGTACGAATTATGACGGTTCAGACATAGTTCATAGTCTCAATCTTCGAGGGGATTTCGAGGGAAACAACGTTAATAGTGAGTACAGTCACCAAGTTTTTGGTACCTCCGTTGTTGGTTGTAGTGACTGACTCCCATACCTCCCTTGTGATGCAGCACAAATCAGACTCTCTTGTGTGAGTAGTTGAGCTCAAGCTCTTCCGACTTGTCCATCATATTGATGATCAATTCTCAATTCCCCTCTCTCTGTTCCAGGTGACCGCGCAGAGCGGTGATGTTACGGAGATACTCGCTGAGAGATCAGGAGCTAAGCTACTCGGTGTCCAGTAGAAGGAATCCACTCCCGACGAACACTTGATTTACGGTAGTATGCAATGCAAACATCATTTCCTCACCGCTGGGATGAGCTCCGTAGTACGCACAGTAGTCGCGAACAGATCCTTCTGGGCTGAACCAGCGAGCCTAGAGTCACTCCCGACTCCCGAGCATTCGGTGTTGAGTGACCAGAACAACTCGGGCCATACTTCAAAGAGTCCTTGACCTGATGATGGGACACTCCCCCGGTCCTTCCATGCCCCAGGAAGCCTGTTACACCCAATTCTACTATATCTTGCTCGAGGAACGCTTTGTACTATATACACGATTCTCCGATCCAGGCTCTTCCATCCTCGCTCTCAGGACAACCTACGAGGTAAGATAACAGCTCTCGCGGAAGCCGTCTAGTCTAGTCCCTGTCTTCCCTCCGTAACTTCACCACCAATGAATTCACCGCTGGATTCGGTTGTGGTCCCATAGGTCACCTATGCATGTGTGGTCGCCGCCAAAGCGCTCAGTGCAGCCCGAAACGGATTCCACCATGCGATCGTCGAGGAGAGGACGGTGTTAGAGGTCAACCGGTTATATACGGTAGGAGGGAAGCGCCAAAGACGCGGCACGAGGCAGTCGTTCATCCACTGTATTCGATGACCTTCCCATCTGTTTCCTCGCCTATCGATCCGATCATACGATCCATTTTAGTACCTATCTTCCAAAGGCCAAGCAAGAAGCTGTACTTTCAAACTCTCCTGTTCTTCAGCAAACCTGTCTGGGAAAGCCTATCAAAAAAGGGTCAAGTCGACCGGTACAATCCAATAATGAGTAAGGATTTGAACACTCAGAGAAATGGTGTTCACCTCAACCCATTCAACCAGCTTGTCCCTTCCCAACGTTGCAAACCCTTTCGAATAGATCCCAAGCTTTATATAACATCCTGCGAGTTCAACAAACGTGCGGCAGAGCGAAAGCAGCTCCGTATCAAGATGACAGTGTTCCAGGAGCGACGAGCCGACCAAGTTGTCGAGACAGTTCAACACCGTGAGCCCAGCAAGTCCCACTGCATCGTCCGCACCTATCTGGATTTTTTCTCGAGGTAAGAAATGTGGCTCCGGACAACTTGCATACAAGCTTCCTGGTATGCTAGGTGCCGTGCTTCGCATGATCTGATTCCTCCCGAGAGATCACAGCGGCAGTCTGTGAGGTGTGGGATTTGGCGTGGATCGCTGGGTTTTCCCACATCTGCATCATAAGGGCATCCTGTGGCGACTTGGACAACCCAGAACATGGCGTTGTCCGACGGATTCGCGCCCAGAGGCCATTCGAGGTGGAAACACGTGGGACGTGTCTCAAATCTTTGCATGAGATACTCCATGTCCTTCTCACTGCCGTGCTTTGGGACGCGCTATCAATGAAGAGCAAAAGTCAGTACATATGATAAAGAAGATGATAGCGCCCAAACTTACAGATGTCTGCAGCCATGGCATTAGGGCGCAAAACTTCTGACCCCAATCTCGATCGTCGGTCGCGGTGACTGACGCCATATTCACAGAGGCAAGGTCGATGTTTTGTACATCGAGCAGTAATTTCCAGCTTGGTTTAGTGATCGACGTGCAAAAGTCAATCCATTCCATAAAGAAGGGCTCGGTTTCCTCGCTGTGGCGCTGACTGGGGCTGCGCACGTAGACATTAAGTCAGGGACATGTAGAGTCTGGAGATCAGAAATGAACGAATTTCTCACCTGTAAGTCCGGATTCTACTGACTGTGAGGTTTTGGAGCCACTGTCGCAAGATAGGACGTCTTTGCTTTCTCCGGTTGATATGGAAATCAAGTGACCTAGTTTGGTCGGTCAGGTAATCGGTGAACGAAGTGTGGTGAACATGAATCCCATCTCCTCGACCGTGAATGTCCAGGACTGAGTGCATACCACGTAGCGTCAAGTCAACCTGTCCTTCGGGAAGTCCCAGCACCAACTCGATACACGCAGGGGATCTCACATGATCTACCGGAAGGACAAGGACAGCGGTAAGGACAGAGAGGAGCCCCTCACGGTCTGGATTGGTATTGAGAATGAAATCATACAACACATCAAGCTGCTGATATGGTGATGTTCCCCGACGAGGTGGTGTCCTGTCGATGATGATACGGAGCTGGATGATAGGATGGTCATACGCGAGCGTGATGAACCTGATCACCGTCGCTGCATAGACAAATTGGCCGCATGTTCTCTCGACTAGGATTTCGAGCTCCCACTCCGAAGGCCAGGGACTGGGGAACGGGATATGTTTGTACTTCGGGCTACTCGCAATCTCCCGAAAGTGGTGAAGGTAGTATTGCCTGATGTCTCTGTTGGGCTCGAAGGTCTCGTCCAGAACAATGACCTTCGAGAGTTTACGCAGACGCTCGTTGACAAATGCTTCCCGAATCCAAGCTTCCGGCCGACTGCAAATCAAGAATCGCAAAGGGAATTGGGGATTTTGCTTGTAAGCAGACCGGATGATGTCGAGGATTCGCAACTGGGTCACCTCATCTTCGCACTCGTCCAGCCCGTCGAGAACGATAATCTGGGGGCCGACTGGAGAACCCCAAAGGGCTCTCTGCCTGCTCCACTTCAGGGCGGGCTCAAGAACCAGCTCTTGAAACTTCTTTTCCAACGTGGCATCCAGAATCGTGGGATCCTTCGATATCCTCTCTTCAATGTGATTCCGCATGAGTAGTGTCGTGGTGGCCGTAGCAAGTCCATGGGCAATGGTGTGCATGAGAATGGAAGGATTGTTGCGTTTAGGGTCGGACCGGAAGAAGAAAAATGAAGAGACAAGAACACCCTTGTCCTCATAATACTTGGCGATGGTTAGGGCAATCGAAGACTTCCCAACACCCGCGGCACCCGAGAGCCAGCAGATCGGGAGAAGCTGCTCTTCTGTCAACCCCCATTCACGAAGGATAGCCAGAACCTCTTCACGAGTTCCTTCAAGGCATGCCCCGCGGGTAAACTGGTGCTCTGCTTGGTGAGAGGCCCCAACGCCGGCAATTGCATCCCAGAGGCGTTTGAGCGCTAAAACGAAGAATAGCGTTGAGAAAAGTGTCCAGGTCGAGACGAAATACGAGACCTACGTCCGGAGACTGTCGTGCTGAAGTTGTTCACGAAACTGCTGTTCACCCCTCCGACGACCATTTGACCCATCTGCCCTCCTCCATAGATGACGTTCTGGTGCGCCGCGTTGTTATTGTTCTGTGTACCACAACCAGTATGGGTGTTTTGCGTAGACATTGACATTTTTGAAGTTTCAACCGCACCAGAGACAAGTTCGACCGAAATGTGCTGGCCCAGTCAAATGAACGCTGGATAGGGACGGAATGGAAAATAAGGCTGGAGAAAACAAGGAACACGTTCGACGAGGTGGTGGTAACAGCAAAAGCATTGGGGACATGCACGCAACACGTTGCAGTTGCTGTGCGACGTTTGCGTGGACATCATGATTGCAGCTGACAGATTTTCAAAGGTTTTTCAACAGCAATCCACTTATAAACGCCGCCACACGGATGGGTTGAACAACTCCGCAAACGTATGATTGGAGGCCCGTCGAGGCAAAACTATTGCTGGACTTCGCTGTTCTGATCTGTGTCCTTCCCGCTCGTTACAGTCGACGTGTTTCCTTCTGACACCCTGGTGGTCATGAATTTACCATTGCTCTGAGACTGTGTTCGTTGTCGAGACTCGAGAGAAACTGGTGGGGATATGAAGAGGAAAGAAATCGGTGGCTTTCAAGTTGCTGGTGTTCAAGACGCATGCAGTACGCAATATCGTTCGGGAGAAGAGTATCTTTTCGAGTCGGATACGAGAGGAATGGTCATTTTCTGCGCGTCATGACGGTCAACTGAGCAGAGTGTTTTGATTGGGCGCTTCTTTCTCTTTCGCTCTTCCCACCCTCACGCTCGCCCTGAGTCTCGATTCAGCCATCTTCCGCATTCATAGATCATCGGCACAAGATTCCTGCGGGCGTGGGTACCGAGCCCTTTCAACGAGGGTGGGTTATTTCACAAACGTAGGATTCTATCCTCGTCGGGAACTGGCTTTTCCTTCTTTTTCTCACAAAAGGTGGATCTCTGGGTGTATGTACAGTAGTCGCGAACAGATCCTTCTGGGCCCCGAAGGGATTCCACCATGTGATCGTCGAGGAGAGGACAGTGTTAGGGGTCAACTGGTGAGTTAAGGCACGGATATGAAAATGGTCGTGAGGAGGGAAGCGCCAAAAGATGCGGCACAAGGCAGTAGTTCAAGGCTGCAAGCTCACATCCATTGAGTACAATATTCAATTAACTTCCCGTCCGTTTCCTCGCCTATCGAGCCGATCATACGAGCCATTTTGGTACCTATTCTTTCAAAGGCCAAGCAAGAAGCTGTGCCTTTAAACCTTTCCCTTCTTCAGCAAACCTGTCGGGGAAAGTCTATCAAGAAAGGGTCGAGTCGACCGTTGCAATCCAACGATAAGTAAGGATTCGAACACTCAGAGAAACGGTATTCACCTCAATCCATTGGACCAGGTTCCTCCTTCCCTGCGTTGTAAACTCGTCGACAATGATCCCCGTCTTCATATAACATCCGGCGAGTTCAAAAACCGTGCGGCAGAGCGAAAGCAGCTCCATATCAAGATGACAGTGTTTCAAGAGCGGCGAACAAACCAAGTCGTGAAAGAGTGCCACCACCGTGAGGTCAGTGGCATCTTCCGCGCCCCTCTGGACGATTTCCTCGAGGCGAGAAATCAGTCTCCGGACCATCTGCATACAAGCTTCCTGGTATGCTAGGTGCCGTGAATCGCATGATCTGATTCCTCCCGAGAGATCACAGCGGCAGTCCGTGAGGTATGGCATTTGGCGTGGATCGCTGGCCATGGATTTATGCACCTCTGCGTTATAGATGCATTCTGTGGCGACTTGGACAACCCAGAATATGGTGTTATCCGACGGATACACGCCCGGGGGCCATTCGAGGTGGAAACACTCGGGACGATTCTCGAGTTTTCGCACGAGACACTCCTTGTCCTTGACACTTCCGTGCTCGGGGACATGCTATCAATGAAGAGCAAAAGTCAGCACATATGATAAAGAAGATAATAGCGGCCAAGCTTACACATTTCTCCAGCCATGGCGGCAGGGCATAAAACCGCATTTCCCAATTTCGGTAATCGGCGGCCGACGCCACATACACAGAGGCAAGGTCGACGTTTTGCACATCAAGTAGTAAATTCCAGCTTGGTTTGGTCATTGTCATACAGAACTCAATCCATCCTCTGAAGAAGGGCTTGGTTTCCTCGCTGTGGAGCTGACCGAGGCTGCACACGTAGACATCAGGTCAGAGACATGTAGAGTCTGAAGATCAGAAATGAACAAATTTCCTACCTGTAAGTCCGGATCCTACTAAATGTGAGGTTCTGGAGCCACTGTCGCGCGATGGCATGTCTCTGCTCATGAGATGTGTCGATATGGGAATCAAGTGATCTAGCTCGGTCAGTCAGGTAATCACTGAATGACGTATGGTAAACATTGATTCTATCCCCTCGACCATGAATGTCCAAGACCGAGTGCATACCACGCAACGTCAGCGACACCTGTCCCTCGGGAAGCCCTAGCACCAACTCGATACACGCGGGGGATCTCAGACCTGCCGGAAGGACAAGAACAGTGGCAAGGACAGAGAGGAGTTCCTCATGGTCTGGATGGACACTGAGGATGCAGTCGTACAACACATCGAGCTGTTGATACGGTAATGCTCCCCGGCGAGGTGGTGTCCTGTCGATGATGGTACGAAATTGTCTGATGGGATGGAAATATGCGAGTTTAATGAACCTGATCACCGTCGCTGCATAAACGAATTGGCCGCAGGTTCTCTTGACCAGAATTTCAAGCTCCCGCTCCGAAGGCCAGGGACTCGGAAACGGGACCTGGTCGTACTTTGGGCTACTTGCAATCTCCTGGAAGTGGTGGAGGTAGTATCGCATGATGTCTCTGTCAGGCATGAAGGTCTCGTCCAGAACAATGGTCTTCGAAATTTTACGCAGACGTTCAGCGACGAATGCTTCCCGAATCCAAGCTTCTGGTCGACTGCAAATCAGGAATCGCATAGGGAGTTGGGGAGTTTTCTCGTAAGCGGTTCGGATGATAGAGAGAATCCGTGACTGGGTCTCCTCGCCGCCACACTCGTCCAGCCCGTCGAGGATGATAATGCAAGGACCGACCGGATCACCCCAGAGGGCTCTTTGCCTACTCCACTTCAAGGCGGGTTCAACAATCAGCTGCTGAAACTGCTCTTCCAGTGTAGCTTCCAGAATTGTAGAGTCTCCCGAGAGCCTTGCTTCGATGTGACTTTGCATGAGTGTTGCCGTGGTGGCAAGTCCATACGCAATGATGGGCACGAGAGCGGAAGGGCTATTGCGTTTTGGATCGGACCGAAAGAAGAAGAATGAAGAGACAAGGACATTCTTGTCCTCATAATACTTGGCGATGGTTAGGGCGATCGAGGATTTTCCAACGCCAGCGGCACCCGAGAGCCAGCATATCGGGAGTAATTGTTCTTCCGCCAACCCCCATTTACAAAGGATCTCCAGAACGGCTTCTCGAGTCCCTTTGAGGCACGCCCCACGAGCAAACTGGTGCTCCGCTTTGTGAGAGGCTCCAACGCCAGCAATTTTATTCCAGAAGCGTTTAACCGCTAAAACAAAGAACGTTGAAATACATCGTCGAAACAAGAACACGCAGTAACTCACATTCGGGTATTGTTGTGTTGAAGTTGTTCACCTGCCCTCCTCCATAGTTGATGTTCTGCTGCGCCGCATTGCTGTTGTTTTGTGTACCCGTGCCAGTGTTGGTATTTTGGGTAGACATTGACATCTTCAGGGTCTCAAGCGCGCGCAACAGAGATGGGGTTTACCGAAATGTACCTGCCCAGTCGAATTAACACTGGATAGGAACGGAGGTAGAGAACAAGGCTGGAGAAAACAAGGAATACGTTCGACGAGATAGTGGTGGCAGCGAAAGCGTTGGGGACAAGCAGGCGGCAGCACGTTGCAGTTGATGTGCGATGTTTGCATGGATATCATGATTGCAGCTGACAGGTTTTCGAAGGTTGAATGTCTTCAACAGTAGCCAACAGCCTGAGCAACCCTCTTATGAACGCTGGTCACATGGATGGGTTGAAAAACTCCACGCATAAGATTAGAGGGTTGTTGAGGTAAAACTATCGCTTGAATTCGCTATTCTCATCTGCCATGGTCGACGCGCACGTTTCGAACTGTGTCCTTCCCAATTGTTACAGTTGACGTGTTTCCTCCTGACGCCGTGGTGACGGTCATGAATTTACCACTGTTCTGAGACTGTGTCCATTTTCGAGAGAAAGCGAGAGAAATTGGTGGGGATATGAAGAAGAGAGGAATGGGTAGCTTTCAAGTTGTTGGTGTCCAAGACACATGTAGTATGCAATATCATTCAAGAGAAGAGAATCTTTTCGAGTTGGATACGAGAGGAATGGTCGTTTTTCTGCGGCGTGCGCGTCATGACGGTCAACCGAGCAGTGTTATGATTGGGCGCTTCTTTCTCTTTCTCTTTCTTCCCACTCGCCCCGCTCTTGGATCTCGATTAAGCCATCCTCCGCATTCATAGATTATCGGCACAAGATTCCTGCGGGCGCGGGTATCGAGCTCTTCCAACGAGGGTGGGCTATCTCATAAACGCAGGATTCTATCCTCGTCGGGGAACTGACTTTTTCTTCTCTTTCTCACAATTGAAGGTAGATCTCTGGGTGTGCGAACTATGACGGGTCATCTGTAACGAATATTGTCAATCTTCGAGGGAATTTCGAGGGAAAAACGTTGGTAGTAAGTACAGTCACCAGTTGTTGATTGTACTGACTCTCGGTACCTCCCTCATACCATATTGATTGATGCCAGGTTCTCCTCCCCTCCGTTCCAGGTGGTCGCAAAGAGTGGTGATGTCACGGAGGGACTCGCTGAGAGATCAGGAGCTTCTGGCGCCGAGCATTAGAGGGAATCCAGGTACCCAAAGTCATATACACGTCCGAACGTTTGATTTGTGGTATGCAATGCAAACATTATCACTTCCTACTCCCAGGATGAGCTCTATACTAGTACGTTACAGCAAATGTGCTGTGGTCGCGAACAGATCGTTCCAGCGAGCCTACAGTCACCCGAATATCTGGGCGGTGAGCGTATCGAACCATGGCCAAGTGAAGAGCTTTTAATCTTTAGGGCACGTACCACAACGACACCCGCCCACGTACTATTCGATTACCAGAGCTGTATACATAAAAGGTCCTCTGGCTGAAATGAACACGACTCCCCTTCACGAAATACCCTGTGATCGTACCCACTGCCGTCGGTTTCCTCGCCAGACTCGACGCCCAAGCGCAGACTGCTGACGACGAGGTAGTATTTTTTTTTTCTGGAGACATAAATCTTGTGGAGACTGAGTGATGTTCGGTAGAGGCATGACTACCGGGGCCTGTAATAGATAGCGCTGAGGGAATAGAAGAGGAGGATAATGCTTGCGCCGCAGATGGCATGACCACCGACGACAACGAAGAGATGGGGGTAATAGGCTTCGAGGATGGAGGAATCACCGATACCGAATGGCTCGCTCGACGTTGAGCGGTAGTGGGAAGCGTGGAAAGTGCATATCGGATATGACAGCAGCGTTCGACCTGTCTTCGTCTCGTAGTGGTTACAGCAATTCCTAATCCCAAGCAATGGACTCCTTGGTGATGACAACGTGTCGATTGTCACCGTCTCCCTCCGATGCCGTCTGCAAGCCCATGTCGTGTGCAATGCTATGTACCATAGCTCGATGCAGATTATCGGAAGGTGGCATCTCCAGTCGAGTTCTTTGCTTATCGGCCATTATTTCTGCCACTTCTCGTATCTCCTCCCGGACCCCATCCAGGCCACCTTCAGCACAGGCTTTACTGACGAGGTTTCTTGACTTGTCTGACCAGTAAACCTTTCTCAGAGGTGCCAGTCTCACCGCTTGTTGCCAGTCCTTCACCTCGGAGGACCCCTTCTTCGGGGCAAGGGCATGGACTACCTGTTGTATGTGCAACAAAGCAATGTACTTGCCCACGTACTCAACGTTAATCTGTTTCGACCGACATCGGTCGATAACTCCTGACACGAACCGGTGGCTTTTGCGGCTCAGCGTGCCCGTAAGTTCGATAGTGATTCTGCCTGCGTAACGGGTGTGGATACACTCTACCAGGCTTGAAATATCGTCGACGTGTGCGTTCATGAAACACCTGGCGGTTCTGGTATCATGGAGTAGTTTGTGAAGGCTCCCGACGTATCTTCCGCGCATCCATCCAGGTGCGGGAGTAACTTCAAGCAGGACAGTTTCGATGCCCGAAGGCAGTCTCGGAACGGCGCTGGACCATGCCTCCACAAGCTCTGGATGCAACAGATGGGGATATCCTGTCGCCCAGTCTGCCTTTCTGATGTTTTCTGCCACTGCATCATTGAAAATACTGAGGCAAAGAGACTCCAGCTTTGGGCCGCATTCGATGCCATCGATGGTGAAGGAAGTCGGTGCTGCCAGATCGGTCGGTCTCTGCAGCCACCGGAGCGGAATCCAGGAGTTGAGCACCCAAGACATATCGCGTCGGATGGCTTTGCAGACACAGAGGAGTGCCGTGATGGTCTTTGGCCAAGTGTTCCCGACCAGCTTATCTTCCTGCTGCACAACTGCGAGGAAGATCTTTTGTCGGAGCTCCTTTGGCAGATCAGTTAGAGTTGCCATGGCTTGATGATGGATTGGATTTGGATGGATATGGTGATGAATAGATGGGTGCGTGTCACCTTGCTTGGAAGGATTTATTACACGGTACTGAACGCCGGTTCCGCTGGAATGCCGTCGTTTAGTGAGTCACGCAACATCAAGCTTCAAGCAGCAGGTATGACCTTACATTATGGACTTGGACGACTGCTGTGTCTCTTTTAGCAGCGAAAGGTGAGATCAGAGTTTAAAGACATAAATTCCCATAGACGAACTATAGCGACGTTCTCCATGGTGGCCAAGTTGAAGCGACGACGACGATGAACACTGAGCGCGGGATTCGGAGCGGGAGCTTCCTTTCCCGGGCCGACAGCGATACTGGCGACCAAACGCCAGCGCTCAGCTGGGCGCTAGGTAGCTTTACAACTTCTACTCGGACTTCAATTGCTATCGTTTTTCTCACAACTTGAACGATGTCCACGTACGAATACAACGTAGCATGTTCTCAACGCTTTCGTGACTACCACCTCGACCAGTCTCCAACGTCACGTTCGACTATAGAAGCACGGGGGCTGTGAGCGGTTTCAAGAATCACTGCCAGCTGCGGAACTTTCAATTTCAGGACCTCGTCCCTTGATATTCCATCGACTCCACAGTGATTGCCCGCCCAACTTTGTACGTACTATTCAATATTCATTCACCATGGTTGTATGAAAGGTATAAAAGGCCTCTCCGTGATGACTGGACTAGACACGAATCACGATAACTCCCATCATGAAATTCCCTATGACTATGCTCGCTGCCTTCGGTTTCCTCGCCGGACTCGCTCACGCTGGCGACTCCGAGGTATTGCTGTACCAGCTCGCCGAGGGCACGAACATCGAGTTCTTCCAGCGCGCGTGAGTTTGTCTTCTGAGCCTAGGCCTCGTAGACTGACACGTTCATTCGAGGTGGGTAACTGGCTGCACAAACCATCCTGACCGAGGTTCGAAGACTATAAAGACTATCACCGCACTTCGTGGGGACTTTGATGGGAATAATTTGGAGAGTGAGTGACTGTAGTGATTTAAACGTTGTGGCCCATTGAACTGACCGTTTGTAGCGCAAGTTAGAGTCGCTTGTGTGAGTATTCAAGCCGTTTTCAGTCGTCCATATATCACTTTAGTTAACCCTCCCGTCCCAGGTATTCGAAGACGCTGATGGAAATACTTTCCCTGTCACGGAGGAACTTGCTGAAAGATCGGGAGCCACTCGCGTCCAGTAAAAAACCCTCTGAATGTCCCTTGTTGATAGTGATAGTAATAGTGATAGTGACAGTGTGTTGTTACATCTTACACGGGTGGCTAAAAACGCACTTTCAAAACTCAAACCTCCTCACTCCCCTCTCTCTCCATCTCACTCTCCATAACCGCCTTTATCATCTTACTCCCCAACACCCCCGCCTCATCAAACCTCGTCTCAAAAAACGCTCTCGTCTCCGCAAACCTCATCCGATAGACCTCAAAACTCCCAAAATTGACACACTGACTCCACCCCCTCGCCGCAAGGACAAACTCGAGATCGTTCGACTTGTGCCACGTCTCGTAAATCGCCGAATTGATCGAAGAATCCAACAATTCCTGAGAAAGGAATAAGTACTCCGCTACACCGAGGAACAGACGGAACAAGGGCGTTGCTGCGACGGAGAGATCTTCGAATGGTTGGATACCGAGATGGGCCCAACAGTCGACCATGGCTAACAGTGATAGATGCGAGTTGGGACGGTAACGTGGGTTTTGGGAGGTACCCGAACCGTTCTTCTGTGCGGGGACTTGGCCGAGGGTGAATTGGTCGAGAAGCTCTTGGGAGAGGAGGATAGGTCTTCGTTTTCGTTTGGTACCTCCGTTTCCGTCGCCGTTGCCGAATACGACCTGTCGAGCCCAGTAAATCCGCTCACGGAGCTTCTTCTCCCGCTCTGCGTCATAATCCGGTGTGCGAACGCCGCGGTCGGTGCCGTTGCCGTTGGTGTAACTGTTGGGATCCGGACTGGGCGGTGCGGAGGGAGCGCCGGTTCCAGCAACGACCATGAGTTTGTAGAGTTCTGTTGCGCTTTTGGCGTATTGGTTGATTTGTTCGCGGGCTTTGGGGTTGAGGATGGCGAGGCCGGCGTAGACGTGCCAGGCGTTGCTGAATATGCGGAGTGTGAGGTTGACTTTGACGGTTTCTATTCCGCCGACGTAGAGTCCTTTTTCCCAGGGGTAGGTCTTTTCGCTGGCCCATGCCGAGCCCATGCTAGAATGGAGAGGTTGTGAGTGTGTGAGAATTGGGGGGGAGAGGGGGGAGAGGACACTTGACTCTGACCTCATGAAGGCGGCGTGGGTGACAGCTTGTGTGTTGGCTGTTATCCGGTCGTGTTCCTCGTAGGATAGGTAGACATAGCGAGATCCGAATGAGCGTAGCACGTCCTCAACGAGATGAAGGGCATGATCGGTTGCTCGATGTTGAATCAAAATCTTGGAGACAAGTCAGTACTCGTGCTGGAAAGACCTGAATTGAACTTTTGTCAACGCACAAGAGGCTGTCCTAACGGTGAGACGGTTGGTCCATGTAACGAATGACACGATATGATTTGGGCGTCCGCAGGGAGATGTTTCTCGAAGGCTTCTCGTTCTGGTGCTTTGACTGACGTCTGTCCAGCAACTATAGCGTTGACTTTGGTAGCTGTAAACGATTGTTAGGTACCTCGAAGGTTTCAAAAAAAAACTGTCACGCGACGTACAAGGGCCGTATTCGGCGACAACCTGCTCGATGAATTCTGCCTCGACAGAATACATCATAAAATCTGACGAGCGCGCCACACCATGCCCATCTTGGAAAACCTTGACTCCAGGGACGTCTACGAGGAAGGAAGAATTGTCATGAGGGATCCCGGCCGAGGTAGTATAGCTCAACTCACTGGCGAATTCCTCCTTCAATTCCTGAAATTTTGCTGGGCGGTCACATACGTGAATCCTGAAGGAGGAAAAGAAGATCAATAACTCGAGGTAGATCAAGTTCTAATGAGTTCTAATGTTGGCCAATGCCTTACTTTTTCCACCCAGCCTTGGAGAGAAGATGTGCGTACATCTTGCCCATGGCTCCCATACCGATGAGACCAAGAGTTGGCTGGGATTCGATGGGGTCATTGGGGTTGACAACGTTCCATGTCATGGTCACCATTTCTCTTGAGGCTTGGATGACTCGAGAGGGTATGAGTTATATGGGTGGTGGGAGAGAATTTGATGACGATCATCATTCATGACAGGAGTCGCTTCGGATCTCAACGGCCGGCACTAGCTCACTTTGGGTGTTCGGATATGTAATTGAGACTAGTACTAATAGGTTTCATACGCTGAACTGCACTCATCGCTCTTTACGATTCGCGGCGAGCATACTCTAGTAATCGACGTAAATATGCGGGCACGTAACCGACCTGAATGCGATGACAGCAAGCCTCATGGAACCTTCACAATGAACTAGTACGTTCTGGCAAACGAAAGTCATTCAGCTCTAAATAATATCCCAAAACAAAAGTCCCAATTACAGTGACACTCCATGTAAGCTAATTAGGCACTCACAAATCGCCAACCGACACCTCATTCTTCCCTCTGCTTCCCCTTCTCTAGCGCAGCCAGCAGCCGCTTTATCAAGACCCCTTGCGATTCGACCGTATCCCGCAGCTCGGAAATCTGGTTACTCAGCTCCGTCTGGTTCTGTGCCAACTTCATGTTTGACAGATCGCCGTTTCCTGCATTCACGTTAGGTAAAGGACGGCGATGCTGAACTGGCGAATCCATATCATGGTATACGTCTTCGTCTTCCTGTAAAACGGGATGAGCAAAGCTCGTACGTAGGGAGAGGTGACGCACCGATCGCTTTGACGACATCTTCTCCCATACGAGACTAAACTCCCTTCCTAGCACGAAACTCGGGAGTGCAATCAGGAGCAGCCCAAACACCAGCAAGGGAAGGGTGACGAGTCGACCAAGGAACGAACGCGGCGTGATCTCTCCGTAGCCAACTGTCGTTATCGCTGAAGGGAGGAAGGTTTTAGTTCGGGCACGGGGTACACGGGATGATGGGCTCTACGCACTGACTAGGACAAACCAGGCTGCGGCGGGAATAGACTACGAACAAACAAGTGAGCGTGCTGATGAACCCGCAGGTGTTGACATAACGCACAGCGAACTGCGTAGGGTCTCCATCCGAGTTAATGAACGTTTCCAATGTTGTATCCCATGTCCCTCGTTCTGCAAAGTAGCTGCGATCGCCAAGTCAGAAGATTGGGTGACAGGGAGATAACAATCGTTCTCACAGGAGGGTACTGAAAACCGTCAAAACCATGACCACGAAGAAACCAATCGCGAAAAGGGCGTATTGAGACCTCCGCACGGATATGTACATCACTTCAATGGTACTGCCGTTCGTTAGAGTGAGCAGAACAGACAAAAAGGTTGGATGAAACCTACAGGAGGATAGTATGATTGTATCTGAACGGCCGGAACACCCTTATTAGCCTGAACATTCTCAATATTGAAAATCTGAAGAAGACTGCCTGTAGTTTTTGTTTTTGTTAGAACGCGCCTCAACCACGGAGATGAAAACTGCTGCGTACCGTGTCTTGCTGCATTAATATCTCGATATAGTATGGAAGAACCGACAAAAGATCTATTATTCCGAAGAAAGCTGCCCATCTATCGCAATCAGTTCACAACTACGGACGCAGCAAATATAGAAAGGGGGGGAGGGGGGGAAAGAAGCAAACAACATACATGTCATCCATTTTAGCAAACTTCTCCATGATGAACTCCATGCGACACATCTCGCGAGATATTCCACCGTAAACATGGCCACCAAAGTAGTCTCTATCCCAAACCAAAACTGCGGACTGATAGTATGGAAAGCCGGCACGGTCTCTACCACCGTGACGATAGCAGAGGTGAGAATGAGAGAGGTCATGAGCACATGGATGAGCATGGCTCCTGATGACGACTTCGGTTGTTCCAAAAGCGCGAAAAGATCTCGCTTCCAGAGCGGATGAATCGAAGCGAGCTGTTCTTGTTCATGGTTTTGAGAGCTTTCACCGAATACGAGCTGGCGGATTCCTGTTGGGCTCGTGTTGGGGTCTTCTTCGAGAAAGTGGGTGACCGAATGGTTCAATCGACTGAGCTCGATCCCAGCTGCGCCCGTAGACATCGATTGAGAGCCACTTTACGTCCTCGCTCGAACGATGGTGGAAACCAGGCTTTGACGTGGACGGTGGTCAACGGGAAGGGAGGGGAGAGTGCGAGGAATTCCCACGCATGCGGCCAAGCGTAATGTCGTTTGACTCGCGTTTGACTCTGGGTTGCGCAGTGAACCTCGATAATCTCGAAGTTCATCTCATACGGCCATCTGCCTCTTCACTCCTCGCAGCTCGGGAATGATAGATACTGCGCAAGTGGTCAGGTGAAGAGGTAGATAATTATAGTTATGTTCTCAGATTAGCGCTCGCAGAGAAGTCGGATATAAAAGCCTGATCCAGCAATGTTGGGAGTTTGACAATAACCTCGAGGTGAGTTAATTTTTCCGTCGTTTTCGAAATTCCCCATAAACTCAAGTGCTTCTAGTCGATTTAACAGTATGGATAATTCAACTCAAGATGCAACGCAACCAACGCCTGCTGTTACGACGCGAGGTTATCAAAGGGAAATGTTGGAGGAGAGCTTACGCAGAAATATTATCATTGCGATGGACACTGGATCAGGCAAAACGCATGTCGCAGTTCTCCGTTTGAAGATAGAAGCAGAGCGCGAATCACGAAAGGTGCGTAATAGCGTATATGCTCGGATTTGCATACTTACTGAGAATGGTTACGTTCCCTCAGATCTCTTGGTTCTTCGCTCCTACAGTATCTTTATGTGAACAGCAGCATCGTGTTATAAGCGAGGCGCTGCCCGTGTCTGTTGGCCTTATCACCGGTGCGAAACATCCAGACCAGTGGAAAGACACGAATATGTGGCAGACGGTGTTGAGAGATTATCGTGTCGTCGTATCGACCCCTCAGGTTCTTTTAGATGCATTGCGCCATGGCTATATTGTCATGGGTCGCGATCTCAGTCTTCTCATTTTTGATGAAGCCCATCACGCCGTCGAAGGCGACCCGTACAATCGAATCATGCAAGAGTTCTACAAGGCACTCCCCCCTCGAATCAGGAGACCAGATGGCACTATTCCCGATTTCGTTCGGCCAATGGTTATGGGTCTGACCGCTAGTCCGATATATGGGGGCAACGTCGATCGCGCTTTCAAGTACGTCGTTCGTTCTTTCTTTGTTTTTCCACATAACGGGCCACGACCTCACTGGCATGAACAGTGTCATTCAACACAATCTCGATAGTACCATCGTCTCGCCACGCCAACACAGACAGGAACTAACTCAATTTGTTCACCGGCCGGTTTTCAAACACATCGTCTATCGAAAACCCCACCCCACCACCCTTTTCTCGCCCAACGTCGCCGCCCTCAGCCAAGCCATCGAGGCCCTGGACATCGAAGACGATCCATACGTCAAGTCTCTCCGTCAGGGGCTTGCTCGTGCTACGCACGGAAGTGCCGAGTATCGAAGGATCGACAGCAAACTCTCCAAAGTCATCTCCAAAGAAGACTCCTTCACGCACAAAGGGCTGAAGGACTGCCACCGTACCGCAGAAGTCATCCTCGAAGAGGTCGGTTACTGGGCCGCCGAATGGTTCGTCTGGGAGGTCCTCGACAATGCTAAAAAAGCTGCCAACCCGCTCGCGCATATGATGAAGACGTGGAAGGTTCAGGAGAAGGTATATCTCTTGGATATTATCAATCGGATTCATATCACTCGACCGTCGTATGCGCCGGAGGATGTGTCTCTGGGGCTTTCGGACAAGATCGCCGCTCTTATAGAATGTCTGATCACTGAGAAGGAGGAGGCGGAGAGGCAGAACGAGGTGTTTAGCGGTTTGGTGTTTGTTCAGCGGAGGGATGTGGTGTTGGCGTTGAAGGAGGTGCTTTCCAACCATCCCGTTATAGCAAGCGCGTTCCGCGTAGGGTCTTTGCTTGGCACTTCGGACAGTGGGCATCGGCATGCCATGATGGATATCACACGCCAGATGGTGAAAGACTCGGCGGATGAAGTGATCATGGACTTTCGGATTGGGGAGAAGAACCTCATTGTGTCTACGTCTGTTGCAGAGGAAGGGATAGATGTGCAGGCGTGTGGATGCGTGATACGGTGGGATCTGCCTCCGAACATGGCCTCGTGGGCACAGAGTCGTGGTCGAGCGAGGAAGAGGAGGAGTACGTTCACGTTGATGTTCGAAGAGGAGTCCAACTTTCAGCAAGACTTGGTGAAATGGCAGAATCTGGAACAGGAGATGGTCAACCGATATACGAGCTCCATGGCGGATTCTGCTGCTTTGTACGGAGGGCGACCTGACGATGATGGTCTGAGGTTCGAAGTGGAGAAGACTGGGTAAGTTGTCCAGCACGACACATATAACATTCTCTGAAACAACCATATAGCGCCCTCCTTACACTCCAGTCCGCTATTCCTCATCTAGCACACTTCTGCGCAGTCATGACCTCACGAAACCTTGATGATAACCGACCCGTCTACGACCTCGATCCACCAGACTACCCACTCGACTGGCACTTATTCAGCCCACAGTTCCAGCAGTCGACACCTATATACCCAGGCCCTTGGAACTCGACCCTAACGTTACCTAGAGTGCTTCCAAACGAACTCCGGACATTCAAGACCGACAGAGCTTACTTGAACAAGACGTCTGCTCATCAGCACGTCGCGTTCAAGGCCTATTGTCGCCTGTATGAAGAGGGTCTTCTGAACGATCACCTCTTGCCAAGATTCGTAGACGAAGACGAGGTGAAGGCGCTCAAGCAGGAAATCGAGAAGCGTATCGGTCTCGTTGACGTTCAGACCCAGATTGATCCATGGTTGTCTACCAATGGGACTACGCGTTGGTATGGGTCGGAACTTTTGATTGGAGACCTCCCTCCCCTTTTCATTCTCACTCGGGTAGAACCTCCCCCATGGTCAACCGACGACGGTCCAATTCTTCATCTTCCTACCCGTGAGCAGTCGCGAGTTCAACTCCGTCGCATTGATAATATCGGTGCAGAAGACGAAATCGTCTCGAAAGCGCGAGAGTACACACGGATGGTGTTCTGGAGTATCCATGGATCTCGTATGGATTGGGACAAAGACGACTTCTCCTACCTTATCCTTCCGGTTGAAGACGCCACAGACAATATCTGGGTCGAACGGAGATCATGGATCCAGTCCATCGACCCCGAGGCTTCCGTTAAGGATCCCTTCCACGCCAACGCCCAGCTCGTAGCTCAGCACTATGATCATCCTCAGGATCTCGTCATGATCAAACGAGGTTCGAAGACTTATCGTTTCGTTCGCTGGAGGTTCGACTCCGAACCCTTGACGACCGAGGAAGAGGAAGTCTTACGGAACATGTATCGCAAAACCGAGCTGGAGATCACCTTTCCGTTGTTGGTTGTGGAAACATACCCTCCTCGAACGAACTTCATGGTTCCCATACCTCCTTCGACGAAACCTGCTAGCCCACCTAAACAGCTCCTTCTCGTACCCGCACTCTCGCAAGTCCCTCTGTTCTCTGAGACCGAGCTGAAATACGCCCTTCTCCTTCCCTCTGTTCTTCGTGCCCTCGCAATGGCGCTTACAGTCGAATCTTTGCGGGAGTCGTTGCTTGCCATGACACCCATGTACGACATCTCGAAAGAGCTTTTGACGACCGCTCTTACTGCACCGGTCTCCCAAGAAAGACGGAACTATCAGCGACTTGAGACCCTGGGAGATGCTGTTCTCAAATACGTAGCAGCCATTCAGCTCTACGATGAACATCCCGTTTGGCCTGAGGGATATCTTACCAAGAAGAAGGACCAGCTTGTGAATAACGCTCAGTTAGCCAAAGAGAGTCTTAACAGGGAGACGTACAAGTGGATCATTCGGGGTGAGCTGCGATCGCAAACACATACTCAATTTGAGCTCACCGTTCCTTAGATCGTCTGGTGGGCAAGAAGTGGAAACCAGCCTACCTATCGACCCGGCCTCCGCCCCCACCTCCCACGATCTCTCCTCCTGTGCAAGCCTCCGAACCACCGACTAATGGTCCAAAGCCAAAGTCGAAAAAGCGTCAACAAGAGATGTCCACTAAAGGTCCGTCTCGACGACCTCCTTTTCACCGCATATTAATACTGAGACTTCGATACAGTCCTTGCGGATGTCATTGAATCCCTCGTCGGCGCGGCCTATGAATACGGTGGTATCGACATGGCATACGAGACAATCAAGTTCTTCGATCTTGGCCTCGACTCGAAGTGGAAACCTCTCGATGTCCGTGTGGCCAACATCCTATCTCGCGTTGACAAAAGCCATCTACAGGTTCCAGAACTTCCACCACAGGTGGGCCAGGTGGAACAAATCGTCGGGTACAACTTCAAGAGGAAGTTGCTTCTGGTAGAAGCCCTGACGCATGCGAGTCACCAGCAAGACTTTGGTACCATTTCCTATGAACGAATGGAATTCTTGGGCGACGCTGTTCTCGACATGATTGTCAACGACTATCTCTACTACGCGCCCGGAAAGGAATACAGCCCCGGCCACGTATACCTCCGGAAGGTCGCCGTCGTCAATGGACATATTCTGGCTTTCATGTGCTTGCACGCCTCCCTCGAGGTCGATGCGCAGATGCCCGAACCAGACGAAGATGGCTCTATCGCACTCGCAGTCGACCGGAAAACCGTCTATCTATGGCAGTGTTTGCTTCATTCCAGCACCCACATTCACGAAGAGCAGCAAATGACACGAGCACGCTTCCGCAGACGTGGGGAGGAAATCGACTCTGCTCTGAAGACAGGCACGATCTTCCCATGGGCTTCCCTTACACGACTTCAGGCCCCTAAATTCTACGCGGATATGATCGAGAGCATTCTCGGTGCTGTCTACCTCGATTCTGAGGGTAGCCTTGACGCTGTCCGCGACGTGATGAGGAAATTGGGTCTCATGCAGGTTCTCGAACGGATCGTTAACGAAGATGTCGATATTCTACATCCCGTGTCCCGACTGGCGATGTGGGCGG
The DNA here is from genome assembly GCA_024721195.1 of Marasmius sp. AFHP31. NCBI lineage: Eukaryota > Fungi > Basidiomycota > Agaricomycetes > Agaricales > Marasmiaceae > Marasmius > Marasmius sp. AFHP31. Next base: position 28,892 of record JANHQD010002569.1, read on the forward strand.
CGCAGAATCAGAAGAAAGCGAGGTACGAGTATGTGAGGGAGAGCGGGAACATCACTTGCAACATCTACCTCGATGACGAGCTGTTGGAGGGTGCCAGCGAGAGCGATGTATACCACGGCAAACCGAGTCAAGAGGAGGTGCGACTGGCGGCGGCTGAAGCTGCGATTCGTATTCTTCACCTCCGTTCGAATAGTGAGGCATAAGTCATCTTATTAGGGTAGGAAAGTATCTAGAAAGGGTTTCTTGGAATACTGGAATGTAATACAGCCATTTTCGTTTAACTACCGACTCTTTTCGAGACACGGCATCCTCAGGGTACCTCTGGCTGATAGAGTCGATATCTTTGGTAATGACGGTAGGCATCTGCTGCTCGCACTAAATGAGAATCCGGGAAACATGCACTATAATCCTAAGTACATGACACTCGCGTTGACTACTTTTTTCCTAGTTCGATGGCCATGACGGAAGCCGCCCTCTCGAACCATGCTCCTGTATATGAAACCAAAAGCCTGACTCCTCCTGAGTTGCGAGAGGGCACAGGCATTCTCCAAGCCCACTTCCAGTCGTTTTCTATCGCCACGTCCCCAGGTTTCAGCTGAATTCCCCATGTTCCCGGGCACGTTCATCACCGCAGAAGAGATGACCTGAAATGAAAGGTCTTCTCGCGCAAACTTGTTCGGAGAAACTTATTGTCTTTTTCGCTGTCTCAACTCTTGGTGGGAACAAGTTAATTGCTAAAAACTATGCTTCGATTCAATGGATTGCGGGTATTGGTACAAATGCAACGGCCGTGTGGATTAATCTACCCCGAAATGTCTCCCGAGATTGAGAAGAAAAAAAGAAAAGGGGATGCCAGTGTGACACCAATGCGAAAGTCGAAGATGAAAGTGGAAGCGCTAGGCTGTGATTGTCGATTGTGTGGTGGTGTGATGGGTAGACCACGTAGCGGGATGAATCAGGTATCGCGCACTACGAGGGGTGACGGATCTATCGTGGGCATTAGCTCGCGATATTTAGAATAACTGAGAATTGTAGCCTTCAGCATCGAGAATAGATCGACAGAAGGGAATGATAGACTCACAATAACTGATGGTACAGATAGGCGGTACATGCACAGGTACATTGTGGATTGTGTGGGCTCTGGGCTCATGCGATAACACACATTGAGCCGTTCTTGGAGTAGCCCTCTCGGTCGACGGGGACTTCCTCGGGATGAGGGTTCTGGGCGCTGGAGGCAATGCTGAGAAGGCTGGTGAAAGCGTCCATGACTCGAGTAGTAGCGGTGAGGATTGAGTTGTGCGAAGAGGCGACTGCGAGAACTCGAATAGCTCTTTAGCTTGATGAAAGAGAGCTGGAGCAGCGGGGGTTATATATCTCCACCAGTTATTGTTCTTTCAATACGCTAGTGGCATGAGGTGGGCGCTCAGCATGTCAGCAAAGATGCCAATGATACGACAGCAACAATAAGGACCCACCCGAGATGAGGAGAGAGAGGCAGGTTGGATCCTAAATCCCGCCACAATTAAAAATTCCCGATATGGTCATCATTTGTGCCTGAGAGGCTAAGAACAAAAAAGGAGACTGCTTGTGGGTCTGTCCAAGGCAGGGTCCAGAGTGCCTCGTTGTCTGTTTGAACAAAAAAAAATGCGAGAATGGGGTTGAAGCACCGGCAGCGTGAAAATGTGCCTGTGAAATCAGAGGGCTTGTCCTTGGAGGTCCTTGGTCGACGGAACGCTTTGTGCTATTACGTAAATTCGAAAAACTCTTGGATCTCATCTTCTACAACCGACCATGGCGAGAATGAGTGTGCCATTGAAGAAGGGCAAAGACTATTATTCAAACTCGGCGTAAATCTGCTCTAGAGGGCTTCCTTTGGGACCATCACTCTCATCATTATTCATGTCTACTACGTCCAACGACCGTGGGCTCGTGCATTTCACTGCTTCATCTGTGGGCTGATTTTTGTTCTGATACACCCATGCTGCCTCGGCTTAGCAGACAGAAAGTAGCCTTGCATCGTGATCTATTTCGGAACGTGGGCGCTTTGGGGTGAGTGAATGATGATTCATCTCAACGGACCAAGTTTGTGAGCGACACTAAAAATTTACTACGATAGCGTTGATGGCTCTCCCCCAGACAGACGGGAAGGGCTCGAGTCTTGCTACCTCTCATTACCTTGGTCATCAATTTCCCGTCCGCACCTTCCCTCGTACACGGGACTCTTGGACTCATCCTCGATTGTTCGATTCGGATCTGCAGGTTGTGCATTGGGTCAAAGTGTGATCCTTTCTCAGGTTGGGGAGGGAAGCTGGAAAGGCGAAGCTCGATTCCGATCGCGGTCGAGGCCGTCATTGTGCTGTTGGCTGAAGGAAAGCGCAAGGCGACTTAGTGGGTACTGGGAAGGTTTTTGGCTGTTGTATAACGAGCCTACCATCGCCTTATATGTTAAAACTTAAAACGCACTATCCTCAACCCTTCAACGCGTGCAAGAAGTTCGAAGCAGCGAATATGACAGGGGACCCATACTCCGATTACGCAGTCGCAGGAGATTTCCGGGCGGAGTGTTCATTCACTCCTATGGGACCTCCATCTTATAGTTCCACAAGTATTCTCGAGGGGATCAATCTTAACGAGAATACTTTTCCCACCAGTTGCGGGTCATGGATCCACGGGTGAGTGAGTTCACACAACCTTTGGAGATGGGGGGAAGCCTCCAACTAAATCTGGCATTTCATGACTTCATCGATCCCACCCAACAGCACGGAAGTCCGACAATCCACTACTATATAGCTCCGACTGGGATTCTGGAGAGGACACAACCATGATCATACCCATCGTATTTCTACTTTCGCTCATACCACCCGGTCTGTCAACGGTTTACAACCGCCCAGGCAACCTTCCTCAGCAACGATTTGACTTTGTTATCGTGGGTGGTACGCACACCGTGGTACCCTTTGGAATGTTCCTACTCTGACCAGTTACGACATGTTCGTCTGCTTAGCTGGGGCTGCAGGAGCAGTTGTTGCGAACCGACTCACCGAAGATCCCAAGGTTTCTGTCCTTCTCCTAGAAGCAGGCGGCTCGTGAGTTGTTCGAATCTCTTTTCATCTCTATGCGAGGTTCAAAGCACCATCTAGTAATGAGAATATTCTCGATTCCGAGGCCCCCGCTTTCGCGGGTCTGATGGCGCCTGGAACGTCTTGGGACTGGAATTTCACTTGTGAGTAGTACCTGCACGTTCGAATCAGAGCCTGACGTGAGGTGTTCCAGCAACTCCGCAGGCTGCAATAAACAATCGAAGTGTGGCTGCAGCGCGCGGATTTTTGTTGGGTGGAAGTACATCCCTGAGTGAGTGATCGAAGGAGATCGATCTTTTATCGGCCTCAGTTCTCCCTCTCCAGATTTCATGGTGTACACTCGTGGAAGCGCAGAGGACTGGGATCGGTACGCGAAAATCACTGGAGATAAAGGGTGGTCCTGGGATAGCTTGCAGCCGTATATCCGCAAGGTACGAATCTCGACGTCTTTCCTATGCAGTTTCGTCCAAACACACTCCTTCAGAACGAGCATTTCGTTAATCAGCCCTCCACGGAACACGCCGACCCAGAGCCACAATTCAATCCGAAAGTTCATGGCTTTGACGGTATCAACGCAGTGTCTTTAGAAGGTTTTCCTAAAGACATCAATGAAAGAGTAATTCGGACGGTTCAAGAACGTTCCGCCGAGTTTCCGTTTAATCGGGATATGAACTCTGGGAATCAACTGGGCGTTGGTGAGTCAAACACATCCCATCGATATACGTCACTCACTGCGGTATTTCATTATTCAGGTTGGGTTCAGGCCACAGTCGACAAGGGCGTTAGAAGTAGTTCCGCCACGTCGTACTTGGGCCCGCGTTTCATCAAGCGACCGAATTTACATGTGCTTTTGAATGCACGAGTGACTCGAGTGCAAGGGGATCGAAGCAAACGGGGAAGAATGGCATTTAATTCCGTCGAGTTCACTCAGGATGCGGGTGGTAAGAAAATCATCCACTTTTTGCTTTTTTTTTCCTGCTGAGAGCACCGGTGTCATAGGGACATCCCACACCGTAATGGCTTCTAAAGAAATCATCCTCTCCGCTGGTGTCTTTATGACTCCTCATATACTCTTGCATTCGGGCGTAGGCGACTCCACGTCGCTGAAGGATCTAGGAATCAACACTGTTCATCACCTACCGTCAGTCGGTCGGAATCTAAGGGAGCAGCCATCGACTCGTAACCAGTGGCTGGTCAGCTCAAAAATGACACAGGAAACGTTCGCTCAAAACGCCACCTTCTTCTCCGAGCAGGTGGACACATGGCAACGAACGAAGACCGGTCCCCTCGTCGATCCCCCGAATTCGTTTTTGGCGTGGCTTCGTCTTCCGAGAAATTCACCCATATTTAAACGCTTCCGCGACCCTACTCCTGGACCTCACACTGCTCACTTCGAGTTCATCATTGCCGTAAGAGTTCTGATACCGTTGCCCTCATCTTGGTTACGACTCACGAGGGTTTCTTACTGATAGAATGGCCTCTTGTCGCGAGCAGTCCCTGCGACAGGGAATTTCTTGAGGTTCGGTACCGCAGTCGTGCAGCCCATGTCCGGTGTGTTTCATCTTTCCAGTCTCCTATCTTTTTCCAGTACTAATAGTATTATCCGAATAAGTGGGCTCTGTGACCATAAATTCCACCAATCCCCTCGACCACCCGGTCATCAACTATAACTTGCTCACGTCTGAATACGATCTCTTCGTTCTGAGGGAGGCATTCCGACAATCGAACCGTTTCCTCTCACACCCTGTCTGGAAGGATTATCTTATCAGCCCTCCTACCAACGCGACAACGGACGACGAAATCAACGCGTATATTCGAGCGAATGCCGGGCCCATGAACCATCCCATTGGAACTGCCGCAATGAGCGCTAAACACGCGAGAGATGGTGTTGTTGATCCCCACTTGAGAGTCAAGGGGGTGGATGGGCTACGGGTTGTAGATGCTTCGGTATTCGTGAGTGAAAAAATGTTCTCCGTCGCTTTGACCATCTATTCTGATCTTTTTTACTTACTGGTAGCCCATTACACCCACGGCTCACACACAAGCGCCGACGTACATCGTTGCTGAAAGGGCAGCCGACCTCATCAAGGCCTCTTGGGGCCTCAAATGATACGCATTGATACCACTTTGAATCATGTATAGTAGTATAATATCCGAACATCTTGACTACTAGGAAAGCCCCAAGCTGCGCTTTGCCGCCGCCGGTCCTGCTCATCCCCCACCGCCATTGAGGCCTGCTATTTTGCAAATGGCAATAGCAACATTGATTAAGCATCACAGTACTGTAAAATTCGCATACAAACAAAATATTGTCGCACAAAAGAAAGAATTGACAAATCAGAAACAACAGCCAGTACAAAAGAGGTCACCGTTCATTTATAACGCAAGTAAAGATCAATATGAGAGATTATATCCCACTTCAGTTATCCTGGGCGCTGTTCAGCAAACGAAGGATGTTGAGGACTGCAGAACAACTATCAGAATCCGATCGTAGATGGATGTGAAGACTTAGCAACATACAAAGGTTGATGAAGCTAGTAGAGGCGTCATCAGTCAAAGCTCAGACAGTAGAGGGGCGGTGAAGACTCACTCAAGGTAGAGGCTGATAGCACCCATGATGAACTCGTCAGGCGAGAGACGGCTGTTGATGAGATGGGTGTCGTAGATGATGTAGCCGCTGAAAACCAAGCAACCGCCAATAGCGAAAATGAGGTCCACCGTGGAGCTTCGAGTGAAGAACAGAGACACGAAGCCTCCCATGACTAGGAAAAATATGGTTAATATCATATCTCCACGCCAAAGAGAGGTTCACGAACCGAGGGTGATGAGACCAGCGAACAGCCATGGACCTAGTCCATCAAAGTCGTACTATTTTGTATCGTCGTCAGCATGGTCACGAATGAGGGGCGAAATCGGCTCACCTTTGACTGGAAGGTAAAGAGGGTAAGGCCGAGGAAGACGCCTGTGGTGATAATCCTAGATTTGATTATGAGTAACGGTACGGATCTGCAGCGGCTATCCCAGGCTCACAAAGCTTGAAGGACAATGAGATTGTCGTAGAACGCGACCACAACACCAAGAGTGAAAGCTTCAAGAAGAGTGAACGTTGAAAGAAGGACGAAGTTCCAGGGGTGGGTGTGACGCTGCCAGTACAATATTCCAAGGTTGATCAGAGTGCCGAAGAGTGGGACGTAGAAGGACCAAGTACTAAAGTTGCGGCAGAGCAATGGTTAGTTTGCTGATGCTACCAACAAGACGGTCGCCACGCACTGTGCTTGAACCCAAGAAATGACGTCCGGATTACCAGAGACGAGCCCTCCCACAACGCAAGTTGCAGCCTACAGAAATCCCAATGAGACCAAGACCCTGATCTAACGAGCAGAACCGACGAACTATTTGGCAAACTGTACAGCATGACCAGACGAGTGAGTGCTTGGAAGAGATGTTGTAAACAGAACACCCACGTAAAATAGTGTACACCTTGCGGATAAATGCATGTCGAATCTCGGCAGAGCTCTCCGACACAGTGACCCCGTACTTCCAGTCCATTAGCCTCTCCGCAATGCGCAAACATTTTTAGTACCACAAACCTTGAAATCGTCTGGAAGGTCGCCGGCTTCAGGTTGATCAAAGTAGGCGCCCCCACTCGGTCGACTTGGACTCCCCAGTAAAGGGTCCCTAGATTCGTCCCTATACTGCTGATAGCCATTATTCTTGTTGGAAGCACTGGTGGCTTGGTACGATGGAGGAGGAACCGGATACTGGCTCATGGTGGTTAGGGAGAAGGAGAGAGATGTCAATAATCGTCAAATGACAGTGGTGAGATATAAATGCTTAGTCAGCTGCGGAGAGATTCATCTAGAAATAGCACGACCGAGTCAGTGCTTCACTTCAGCTTCAGCCACAACACTGCGGTCCGATTCAGATGGCGCGCTGCCACAGGAGAAGAGGCCTGAATCATGCCTTCCAAGTTGGATGGGTTGGATCGATTTTTCCGCTCCATAAACTAAGGCCTTGACAGAACGATCGTCACTCAATCGTAAAGGTCAGGACTCCTCGATTAAAAGAAGCTAAGAGGCTATTATATTCACGAAGGATAAGCAACAGTGTCACTACGCGCTATGAAAATGAGAATTTACCGAAAAAAGCGGCTCGAGCGGAGGGGTAAGTCCTGCAAAGCTTCCGCCTCAGGCTCGTCCCCTAGTACAGTGACTTTGCTACAACCTCAACGTGAAGCTGACTCTCAAAGCGATCACTGTCACTGATCACTAAGATATAGCACATAGTACTACGTTCGGGGTGTAAGAGGAGCCTGAGGTCAATGGGGCAAGAGAATGAACGCCACTTGTGAGTGGAGAAAAGAACGGATATGTTTGGGGATGAGCTGGATTTTAACTCTACACGGCGATATGCTCTCACCATCCCGGATGAGATCGCGAGTTTTAATGCATCGCTTAGGTCCCGGCAGTTTACCTGGATCAGCAGCATGTCGAAGCAAAGTGACCCCAATCGAATGAAAGCAGTGCAGGGAAGCCCGGCGTTCGAGTCGAAATCGGATGGAACCTGTCCAACTCCTGTAAGTTACAGCAACGGTTGTGAGAAAAGACACTCTTGTTCCTCGGAATATCAGGGCTCGGAGTACTTGGGTGACCGATGGTATCGCTTCTTCGCGTCCTTGAGCAATGTTTATGAGAGCCAGTCATCTTGGACGGGTATGATACGATCTGCACGGTGAGTGCCGAACCACTCAAAGATGCATAGGTTTCCAGATTGCACGAGGGGGTTGAAAGGAGATACGTGGGGATCGCGGGTGTTTAGACCGTGGTTGAAAGACCATCTTCAATGAATCACTGCCAGAATGAGACCGCTGTGTAGCTCATGAGCGAATGCGGGACCGGTGGCACCTTAAAGCCGTCGAAAAGCCGTTGAAGAAGAGAGGCGGAGACCACAGGAGCAAAGAGGCCAAAATTCCCTACATGTCCATGCTGGTGCCATTCTTGACTGTCTTCATCAGGGTCGGCCGAAGATCGAGAAGAAAGTGGCCAATCAGTTACATAGAGCTCCAAAGCCTGAACAAGACTTCGTCCTGAGAGCCTGAAATTCAGAATACTGTGGCAAAAGTCAAGAATGGCAGTACAGTCTTTGATCTCCGAATCTCGCCACCTTATTCAAAGCCATAGTTCTTCAGCCTGAGTAAGCTGTCGTGATTGCGAGGGTTCATGTGAGAGTTTCACAGGAGAAGATCACCGCTTGTTACCATGAATGAGTAGACCAGGACAGGGTAACACAAAGGGTCTGGGGGAAGAGTGAGTTGTGCGTAGTGGGCAAGGGCAGGCTGGGGCTAGCCCGTTACGGATTCGGGACCGCTCCGGGCTGCGCCGCGCCGCGGAGTGTGCAGGCAGCCTTTGTAAGAGTTTTTGCGTATGGGTAACGCTCTACATGAAAACACCGTAACACCCGCGAAACGAAATGATATCAACAGCAAAGCCGAATGCATTCAAACTTTAGTAAATAGATCCAGATTCTGTAACAGCGAGGATCAAAACACAAGAGAAGCTGGGCCTCTGAACGGGGCGAAAGGCGGAATCGGAGTTTGGCCAATCAATACATCCGGGATCCCCATCATGAAACCATGATCTTTACAGTAAGGATGTGCTCGCCTTCAGTTCAATATTCTCGATACCTACCCCACATGTGCCAGAAGTCGAGTAAAGAAGGCCGATTATCCGTAGAGTATGACAACATCCGCCGATTTGTGAGAGGCCCGATGTTGCCTGATAGTCCTCGAAGATCGTTGGTACTGTCCAAGTATTGGCACCGGTACTCCTTGGGACGCCCACCAGGTGGACGTGAGAGCGCCGACTGATCTGTACCATGCCCGAATCCATATACGTGCATGGCCATGGAGAGTAACCTCATCAGATCTCCGCAGTTGGCGTTAAGTAGCCATTCAGTCGGTCTGATGCGTTGAGCAAGATTTGTCGGACGGAGGAGGCAAATATCCGAGCGAGCGCGAGCGCCAACAGTTTTGAAGCTGGTCGAAATTAATGCAAGTTACTGTGTACAAGTGGTATTAGAAACCATCATTACCCATAGTGATGTGATGAAGTATGAAGCATGGGGAGTGAACATAGTAGGGAATCATAAAGAAGAGATGGTGGGTGGGATGTCTGCATCGATGCCGCGGTACCAAGGAAACAATACATGGAGACATTCTCACCGCCCATTCCGATGATATATGAGATCTTCATCGTCCTCCTCATCCTCGTATCCAACGTCACGCAGCGTATTGTCCCATGGCGACTGGACTTTGAGTGGCGGGGGCGGAAGTTGCACGGGACGACGGTTGCTCCGAATGACAAAATCGTGAAGTATGGGGTCAACGCTGAAAATGAACGGGATATTAGGAATGCACAATACCAGCGCAGAAATACCAGTGCTCACCTATCCCAATGGTCGAAATTCACGAGGTGCGGAGCATGAGGGATGACACTGATTTCCCATGAAACACCGGCTTTGTCGAGCAACTTCCCAAAGTCCTTGACGTACTCCACGGAATGAACAATGTCGCCTCCACCGTGCACCAAGTGTACAGGAACACGAATCTTCGCAAACTCTGCGACGGTTCGGAGTTTTGAGTAGGCGAAGAACCGTACTGTCGTTTCGTTAAACTGATCAACGCCTTCTGGGCCAGGTCCCCATATCTCTCGACCTCGTGATAATATTGTATCGAAGATGCTAAATCAACGGAAGAGATATTAGGTCGTGCGGGTGGGAAAGAGGATGGCGAACGCACGCTTCAACCAGGTTTGATGCCCGATCGATATATCCAAACTCCCTATCGCTGTTCCCAAATTGCTTTACACCGTTCAGCGAATCTCTTAACATCAACTCGTCCCGATTCAGCATTCCTTCCTTCCACAGATCATGTATTTGGTCGAATCCCTCCCGGAATGCTTCCTGCTATGTCAAAACGACTTCGTGAACAAACGGATTGTCATTAGGCAGGTTCCGCCACACACCTCAGGAAGACCGAGCGGCGAAAACTGGAATATCGAGAGGCATCGTTCTGGAAATGAGATAGCGAGTTCGAATGCGATCATCGTGCCCATCGAAAGGGCCACTATATGACTAGGTGGTATCCGTGCAGCATCCTGAGTCGCAACATGAGACGCGTGAACCAAGCAAGATGGAGATGCCGCACCATAAATCTAGCGATATCCTCTGCAGCTTCTATCGTCGAGTATGGCGACTTGACGGGTGCACCAGTCGTGAGTCCATGGCATCGAAGGTCGACAGCGACTAGATTGAACCGCCGTAGCCGGGGATCCTTGAATTGTGCTAGGATCGGGTTAGAACAAGGATCGGCGGAAGATTATCAGTACCCTACTCACAATGGAAGGAAATTGAGCTGATATAGCCGGGATGAATGAAGAGTACGGTGGGTAGGTTCGGATTGACGGCTTTTGCGAAGGTTTCTTCGGGAGTTGAGATGTAGTAGTTGAATGTGACTCGTCCACTACGAGTGTCGACAGAAACGGATGGCATGGTTGAAAGGGGGGGTTTCTCAACTGTGAATACGCTGTCTCGTCTTATTTAAAGGGAGTCTTGATGGGGGAATATTAACCGGGAAGAACATCTGATCGCCTGCCAAAAATGGTCCTGTGTGGTCCTGCGTTAAAGATTCTGCATCTTGATGAAAAGAAGCCACGGTCCATTCGCGCGGATTTCAGAATTAGACACAGGGTTCAATGGGGAAGGGGTAAAGTCAAAGTTCTCCGTGTCAATACCGGCGGGCCCGTGGAGACCAGGAGGTCCTGTTAAGTTGGAGCGCGTAAGTAAGTTCAGTGCTAAGGGTGCTCAAAGTCGATATATCACAGTACTACTCACCTCTGCGATTGGGAAAGAAACCGCGGTGGGAATACTCGAGGTTGACATATTGAATGCGGCAGAATATATCGGGAACAGAACGGAGTAGAACCATGCTCGTAAGGCTGCATTGCCGCCATTGGTATGACAATGTAATGATGTTCATTGTTAAGTCCTGGTTTCGCAAGATGAGAACCATTCGTCTTTGGGTCTAGAAGCGAGAGCACTAACCATTCCCGAGGCTGAGATCGTTCCACATACAGGCGTCGAGTCTCACGGCTGATAAGAAAAGAAACCGACAAGGCGTAGCTGGTACTTGATCATGAGTACTTGAGTATCCACGCTGCCCTCGTTAGGCGATATTAGCGAAGAAAATTGTACTCGAGTTTTACGTGGAGACGAACCCAGAGAGGCCGCGAGTTTCTGACTGTCAGGTGAGGGGGAAAGCTTGGACAAAGTGGCTATTCCTGGTCTTCAAATGTTATATAAGAAGACTTCTGGAATTGGAAAAGGTTCAGCCTGTCAACTCTCGATGCCATGAGCAGGGACTCACTACCATGATCAGGATCCCATTTCATCCACTCGCCCTCGTAAAAACACACAACACCCAACCATCCCAGAGCCTTGTATTTGGCTGTATGAGCGGGCCTTCCAGCAAATTCACTGCCCGTTACACCCTCTGGCCGAGACTCTGACTAACTTGAGGTATGTGGGTTGGAGATCGATTCTATGGATTGGCAAGCAATAGCTAGCGGTGAAAGCCGAGGACCCTAGCGTGCAATGAGAGCTTGAGCAGCCAGTTGCTTTGACTCTTGAGTCTTGAGGATGCTGTCGTCACAGTGGCCGGCGGTGATGGTCAAAGCTGACCCGTTACATAATCGCCTCTGCTTTGTTCAACATCCAGCACGATCCACAGCCGAGTAGTACGAGCTCAGCAGGACGTCTCCAAGGGATGGCAAAATGAATTTGCCGCTATGGATGCGGCGATTAATGGGATCAAGATGATGCTATGGACGCAAGGACTTTACCGGCGCTCTCAAATACAATACTAGAATTCAAACTTTTGTCAACAGCAAATGGTCATGGCTATATGTACACTCCCGGGCAAGCCGGTATTGGCACAGGTGATGTGGAACGGACTCGGATTTGTCACAACGCTCACTCTTAGCTTCCTACCTACCAGGAGAAAACTGGAGATATGACCTTCGTCGACGTTCAAACACCATCCGGTATAATCAGGTATAGCTACACCATATCAACGCCCAGCTGTTCAAATGCGGAAGCCATTTCCCCTGGCCTGCCCACCATCCTGTTCTTCCATCCTGTCTACTGCATCCAGGCCACGTTCCACTGTGCGTTCACCTGTTGGCTCCCCACCATCGTGTAATCTTACCCATTCTCTTAGCTCAGTTCTCCGATCCAAGGCTTCGGAGGTTCAATCTCGTATCGGTTAGCCTGAGGGGACACATAGAAACGACCAAACCCAAGGTTCCGCCAAGCTACAACCCGAAGGATGCTGCAGATGATGCTGCGCGTTTCATGGTGATCTATTTTGATACGCCTCGGACTGAGGAAGGATAACCCCGAATGATCATTTTATAGGACGCTCTGAACTTGCCGCCGTGCCATATGTACGGGATGGCGTCAGGCACGACCATCGCCTTGCAATTCGCCATCTCGTACCCTGAAAGGGTCCTTTCTCTTTTCCTGGTTTCTCAGCTTTGTCTCGAAGAGGTAAGTATGTGCGTGGAACGCTTTGCTGCGATGAACCAGTTCATACCAGTTCACAGATCCCGGAAGTTCTGGAAGGACAAATGGAGGTGTATGAGCGCTGGGCAGCTGCCTTCCTCGACTCGTCGACTGTTGATATGGCTCTGGCCCGAGAGGCCACATTTGGTGCAATAGAGTATGCTTATTCAAACCAACCTTCCAGTCTCGCAAAGGCGTACGTTACCCCTCCTCGTCTTCCCTTGTGTGTTCTCAATTGCAGAGACCGGATAGCTTGGCGGAAGTCACCGTGTCTAACACGCTCATCGCTTGGAACCGTGAACATCTCGACGTCTGCAAGACCATGGTAGTCGATTTTGCGGGAAAGCGAAAACCACACAGCAAATCAGAGCTCTCTGGAATCAACTGTCCTGTCACGCTGGTGTACGGAACGAACGATATTGCTTACCCTGCCGAGTACACTGAGAGATTCGTCAAGAATCTGGAAGACGCTGGGGTCGATGTGACCTTGATCAGGGTAACCGGTGCGCCTCATTTCGTCTGCATCGATTACGGGCATGTGTGAGTCTTTGGAGATCAGTGGTTTTTCGTTCGTGTCACTCTAACCGGTGCCATTAGCATCAACCCAATAATGCACGATCTAGTCGTCAAGCTGCATTCCAAGAGTGGATCCAGTAGCGTACCGCTACCGCCGATCGTAGATGGAGCTAAATCGCCGTGGGATACGATCATTAAGGAGGCCGGCTGGGAGGATAAGGAAGAGGACTTCGGTGATGAGTTAATTATCGAACACAAGGGAGTTTGAATTTCGTGTTCGCCCATGCGTTCTTAGAGCCCCGGAGTGTAAGTAGACCTGCAGTGGGCAGACTTTGAGTTTGTATCACTTAGAAGACCGTGTACCCCAACTAGCGAACCTAATAGAACAGTCGCAATACAAAAGAAGTACTAAACATGTATGCATGGGTAATACTGTAGCCTTCCGGTTGTCTTAGTTCCTCGACATGACCAACGTAATCGCGGGTATCCCTGAGGTATCCCCAGGAAGCGCATAAGCGCCCGTGCTATTGATCTGTTCCTCAGAACCACCATCAACAATGCATCATCAACGAAACTTCATTACCTCTATCAGCATTGCTCAATATATCTTTGAATACTCAAGATCATATTCATCAACGATAACACGACAGAGTTGATGATGAACGAACGAACAATTCAGCCGACGTACGGCGAGAACAGTTGGTTGTGTAGGGGTGCGTTCATCATAGGCGGGAAAGTATCTGTCGGTAAGCTTATAGTTCGATGAAATTAGCTCTATACGACGAGGTAGACTGACTGAATCCGTCGAATGAGCCTAGATGTGCGGTGGACGGTCTCCGTCACGCTCGACTGCCGCAACATTTCAGCCCACAAGCATGTTTAGCACAATCCTCACCAAATACCAGAGCCCCGACCAATGGACAAGCTCACGTCTCCTCAAGTTAACTCGCATTCCTATCCTCGTTGTAACCCGTTCACAGAGCGATTCTCAACGAGCAAGGTACCAAAATAAAGGCACACGGGTCGAAGGTACGTGGACACTAAAAGCTGGGTCCTCTTTATTGAAGCTAAAAAATGCTATTACAGGTCTGGATTTGCAAATCATCTCCTCATTTCACTACTCCTATCGAAATGGACGTCAATCATGGCTCCGAGGCCTTATAGTGTCCAATCTCGTGCAAGTAGGCGTTCAACGTCGCGTTCCATGTACGCGGCTCACGTTGCTGTGACTGGGACGACGGTGTGGGCTTGGGTTTCGCTGAGACGGGCTTCTGGTAGTACCTGAATAGTCGGAGAAAATCAACTCCAAGTCATGCATACAGTGATAAGATTTCTCACCAAGCCGTATTCCAATTATTGTCAGTGATTTCCTTGTTCTCATAAGTTCCCTATGATCAGAGTTGAGCTGACGTTCGACGTTGATTCAGAGCCACGTACTTGATTGGTCACGAGGAGGACCCTTCCCTTCCCGTGTGGACCATTGTCACTTCCGTGAGAGAGGTAGAAGTCGATTGGAGAACCGTCGTTGATGACAACGAAGCTACGGCGGAAGGTGAGTAAGTATTTGTGCGTTACCTCGGTAAGTATTACTCACCGAATATCCTGCCGCTTATAGTCGTGACTATGTTCCCTGCCCCACTGGACCTTAGTCTCTCTGAAGATGGTGTGTTCCGGAAGATCGGCGTCTGGGTCTTTAGATATGACCGCACTTGGCGTCAGCAATCCGAACTCGGCCCTTCGTGCAACAGGATCAATCAAAAAGCTCTTCAGTATCGGCTTATGATGCTCACCAGTCAGACTCGATGGACAGAGTGATCTACACATCATCGTTAGATCTTGTCGGATCAATAATTTCGTGGACGTACCGGTGTCTCGTGTACCTCTTTGTGGTACTTCAAATGGTTGAAGGCCTTCTGAATGTCGTTCGCAGCTGCTTTCAGCTCTGAAGACAACGACGCGCTGAGCAGTGTCCAGATCTCCATAGTTGCGAAACTGGTCGCATTGGGATATGTCTTCACAGTATCGCCCCAGGCCTTGTACGCTTCCATCTTGTCTGGGTTTTGGACGAAGTATATCCCGGCGGCAATCTCACCACCTTGTATCGCGACATCAGCCGATTTCATTGACAAGAATTCCTTGTACTGCTCTTCGCTTGTCACAGACCCGTCGAATTCCCCAGAGGTAAACACCCCCTTGTACGAGGCAGAAACACTCGCAGAGAATTTCTTGTTCACGGAACTAACGGAGTTGGATGCCCAGACGTTCTATCCAAGGGTGAGTGATCTGCTGAACCCGAAAATGTAGATGGTCGCTTACCATTTGGCATCTAGCACCGTATGCGCACTGGGTAACGACGTGCGTACCAAAAATCTTGAAGAAGGTGCGGTATTTCTCCTCGTGATCTTTGTTCTCTCCGTTGAACGGCCTAGGTAGGTCCTCAACGCCGAGCTTGAGCGCCTTCACGTTGAGGTCATCCATGTAATTCTTCAAGCTAGCGGCGTACATGTCGGAGTTGAAGGCATAGAACGCGTGTTGATTTTCCTGGCGTAACGCCTTCTCGGTCGCGTACGAAGCAGACGCCCCACCGGTCACACATGCGTATTTGATGTTCAGAGATGCGTCGGCCTGAAAAGCGCTGAATGCTTCTGACCCGCTCTTGTATGTGAGCATGGCTCCGTTGTGGTTGGCGATGTCCAGCGTGATGTCGATCTTATTCGGTACATCGTACTTCGTGCCCGCTGCGCCTTTCAGTGAGTCTCTGTGCTTTATCGGCAAACAGCTTTTACTGACCGATGTCGATCGGGCGTGTTTTGTCCAGGTCGTAGTCGATGACCTTGTAAAGTTTGAGGATTGCTTGGTCAACCTACATGCGGTTTCTCGTTAGAGCATAATCATAGATATCTTGGTGGAGGATGCTTACCGCCTTGATACTCAAGGGAGTGATGGCTAAGAGGTCGAGGCCGTAGCCTAGTCTGTTGATAGCAGGGAGGTCGGGCATTGTGAGGTGCACTAGAGGGCGAGGGCTGGGGAGTGTATTTTGGGTATGGTATAGACTGGTGGTAAGTTTTGTGCTTTTTTAAGGAGGTTTCTCTTCACTGTAGTCGGCTCTCTGACTACTACCTCCCAGGCTTTCATGCATGATTTGATCGGTCATTATTGTTCACCGAACCTTCGTGTTTGCTGTCATATAGTCGAGGTTTTTACGCCGAGGTACGTGCATCGCGAGCCATCCGTTCCTCAGTGTCGCTCAGCTCCTGTCAGGCGTTGACTTGCCTTGTTCTCTCTATTCAGTAGAGGCGGGCCCCCAACCATGTCCTTGTTTTCTTTTTGTGCACGAAGTATACATTCAGTCGGTCCATTTCATGTTCCGGCTGGGCCCATCCCCAGAAGTTAGGAACAACCTTCAGGGCGAAAGTACCTTCTCACATTGCCCAGGTAAGTCAAAACATCGGCTAAACGACATATACTTCCGGACACTCTTGATTGACGTGTAATTTCGCGTCAATTAACTGTGGTCAATTGACTGTGCCTGGGCGCCCGATATGCAGACCTCACAGATTCGACTTCTCATGAGGGTCCATAGAACTTGTAAAACAAAGCCCAACTCGCTGCATCCCTCTTCCACGTACATTCCAACCAAGCCTACTCATCGACTCCCATGGATAACTACGCCGAGCGAAAAGATTTCGATGCCCTCAAGTGGCTTGGACGCGGTGTCGATATGACCTGCCTCACACCATTCAGCTTCGAGTCGGTAAGGGTTTCGATATCGTAATCTAATGCGTCTGACGAGTTGCGTTTAGGTGAGAGAGTGGATCAAGGATACCAAGGTCGTCAATGTTCAGAACGATCGCAAGACCCACACAGTCACTATCGGTACGTCCAGTGAAGAGGAGACGTGACCCATCTCACCGTCTGAGCCTAGGTGGTACAACCTACACGATTCCGTCTATTGTCTCCGCAGACAACTTTGCGAGTGCTGGAGACACGAACAAGACCTTTCCCTCCGGCGATGAAGCATTGCGCTCCTTCCAAACCGGCGAAACCGGGGCATCTGAGCTTGCTGTGGCTGCGAATGTGTCTTCCTACCCTTTGGAGAAGTCACTTCCTAGTCAATACCAATTCGCTTTCTATAGTGTCTATGCGAATGAGTACAAGGCAACCCTTCAAGAGTATCTAGGCTTCGTCGATGAGAAGCTTTTCGCCAAGGATGTCTTCCAACTTCCCCGTCCCTTCTCCGCCGATAACCCCTCCACTGTCGCTGCATATACGACTTTCTTTCGTAAATGGGGCACTCATGTCATAACGGGTACAGACTATGGTGGCCGTTGCAATGCGGTGCGTATCTTGCCTCATCGATATGTGCCACAAACTGACAACATTCTCCCTAGTCGACCTGGGCATCCAACCAGTACCGTGAAGTAAACGAGAACTGGAAGAAAGACGTCACGGCTTACCTCCGCGGCATGAACAACCGCGGATTCTATGAAAAGTCTGCTCTCGAAGAACCACAATACCAGATCTTCCGTACCATTGCGCAGACATTGATCACCGTGGTCGGGGGGTCGGAATCTTTGGCCGAGCCGATCGCTCAAGGGGACTTTGACTTTGCTCATCTCCAAAAATGGCTGGCTACCGTTCCACGGAGCCCCGTACTTACTTCAGTCAAGGTGACTGAGCTTTGGACGATCCTTCGTGGCTCTACCAATAGCAAAATCCGCGATGTGGCCACTCCTGTTCAAGAGGCTTTCAAAGCGATTGTTGGACGGTCTGAAAAGGAGTGTCGCAGCGTTACAACGCTGGTTGTGTTCACATGCGATTCCGGATCTGCAGAGCTTGGGTTACTGAGCCCCGGCACTATTGTCGGTGTGGGAGGGCCGCTTCCTGCGTTTGACCCCACGACTCAGAACGTTATTGGATTGAGCGAAAATAAAATCCGACTGGGCAACTCTGGTGAGCGCAGGAAAGAACGTGTTACTGTGTACGTTTTCGCTCTTTTCTCTCTATTAGTTGATAACTAATCCTCGAACTTTCAGCTTTTACATCGTGAACGATGGGACACCGATCGATATTTCGATTAGCCGCGATGTTGGCAAGGCCTGTGCAATTATCAATGGGGTAAGGAGTGCCGTTTTTGCCCTTCTCCTGATACTAAACCTTGTCTAGGAATCCTATTCAAACGATACGAAGGCTGTCGTCAAGTTCTACAAGGTCCCTATACTTCGCGAGACTGACCCCAGGGTCTGAAGCGAGTTGAAATCCAGGCTATTGTACGAGAATCGTTGTACCTGCTTACTGGTATGTAGGATGAACTGCCGTCACTCAAATTACACGTTAGCGAATGTATTGTTTTAGGCTCCGAACATTATTAATAGTATCACAGGCCCGTCCTGGCTGGACAATAATAGAAGATTGTCTTGCTTCGTAAGGAGGGCGTGCCTTTCCAGGTTTGAAGTACCCACATTGGCCGCGGTTAATTGATTGACTGATTCACACCGATGCCACAATCCGATTTCTCGACCCTCGTGTTCAGTTCGTTGCGCTAGCTTACAGGGCGAACAGCTGTCAAGGTTGAGGAGACAATGGCAAACGCACCTGGAGTCGGAGAGATGGAATTCCGATGTCGCTTGGTACGTTCAAAATCAATAACAATGCTGGCCTCCGAAGACCTGAGTAGTTTCATATTCATCCTGACAGAGGCACGGTGCACACGCACGCCGGCGGAGCGCAAGCTAGATACTTGCCGACTTCCAACGGAGTCTTGAGGGTGGGCATCTGGTATAATTTCGAACCTCAGATGTCAGGGACTGACACTGACTGGATAGCAATCCCATCCATGCCTTTCCTTTAAAACGCGTCTGTCGCAAACCTATGGCTACACAAGCTTGAGAATCGCTCCATTCTCACCAACAACGAGTTTCGGCCATGTCAGAATTCCCTGCGACAGACTTGCTCGGATACGGCCTTAATATGGTGAGACTTTTACCAGTTTTCCTTTTGTAATACATGAACTCATATCGCTTCGGATTCAAAGATTGGGACCACTCCTCACGATACACAAGCGGTCAGCACACTCTTCCAAGTTATCGACATGACCTGATGCTCTAGTCGTATGAAACAGGTCCTCAACGCCATCGCCAAAGGCTTCCGTATTCTCGCGTTCGACGAGGACGACACGCACAAGATTCAAGTTGGTAAGAGTGCCTCTTGAGCAACGTGGCCACTAATGATTCACTGGTGGACCATAACGATCAGATGGGAAGACCTACGACGTCCCGAAAGCCATCGGTGCCCAGAATTCTTCAAGTGATAACACGAGTGGTTTTGTTCACTACGCGCACGGTGACGAAGCGGTCATCGCGTTCCGGAACGACTCGGGCCTTGCAGCCTTTCACATGGCTTTAGCAGGAGGTCAGTCTGTTGCACGCGCGACCGAAAAGCACCATCGCAGGAACAATCAATATGCCTACTACACTTTTCTACATCAAAGATATCGGGCTTACTTGAAGAACTATGCCAATTTACTCAACAAAGAGGCCATTCTGATCGGTATCAATAAGCTACCAATCCCCTTCGACGGCGAAAATGAGGACGTTGTTGAACAGTACAAGAGCTTCTTCCACATGTTTGGGACTCACATTGTCAAGCAAGTGAATTTTGGAGCTCATTATCAACTCGTGAGTTCCACCGAAGCACCTGCCCACTTACTATCTGACCTCCAACCTTCTTCGTAGCATGCCTGGGCTGAAACTACAAACCAAGCCGTCAATGCAGCTTGGGCTGGTGATATCAGAGCAGACTACAACGGTATTCCTAGCAAGGGCGAGTTCGATAATACTCTCGCTGGCTCCCCGCAATTTCAGCAGTACATGAATTTGAAGCAGAGGCAACGAGACGGCACAATTGGTGGCGATTCCAAGACCGGTACCTCGCTTGCGATCGATCCGAAATATGCCACTTTCTTGGAATGGGCGGACAGCTGTAAGGAAAACCCCCCGGCAATCCTGAGCTTTGTCGTGGAGGAATTGTGGTTGCTCATGAAGTACTCCGACAACGATCAGATTGTCAAGTTCGCACCTCGAATCGAAGAAGCATTTAACTGGTTTGTCGACAAGCCGAAGATATATAAAACCCAAGTCTCGCTCGTCATCGAGTCCGACTGGTATGGGTTGATCCCTACTACCTGAAATTGTTCTTATCTGACCTTCGTTCTCATAGGGCTGAGTTTGGCTTGCTTACCCCGAGCGCTGTTATTGTCAAGGGTGGAACCAACCCGGATGATAACACAGTATGGGATCAGACGAAGTTTCGCTGGGGTAGGGAGTACAGTCACATATTCGAGAAGAAAACAATTCTGTACGTCTTTATCCATGCCCTCAACGAGTTGTACTCACCTAGATAATCCCCCAGATTCGAAGTCGTGAACGATGGTTATCCTATCGATTTCTACATTTCCCACGGCACAGACGGCGGTCAGCCAAAGCAGGGCAAGGCTTTCGTCAGTATGGCAGGGGTAGGTTAATTCTCCTCCCTCGCATAATATCTGTTTTTTCTCACGGAACATCCAAAACACAGGTGACCTACGAGAACACGGGGATGACAGATAACACATATAATACGAAGTGGTTCTACCAAGCTCGCGTAAGTGCAACTGCAGCTAAGTTCCAGGCAGAACCTGTCCTTGAGGCAGGAATCAGTGCTTGGGACAGTGTTCTGGAGCAGTACCTCCATCACATCGGGGTAAAGGAGCATGGGGTGAACGAAATTTGAGAACGCATGTCTGCAAGGCGGTGTCGGGGCAAAACAACACATTTCATGCTGCAGTAGACCATAAATTTGATACATAAAGATGCGAGGATTCTACTAACACACGAAATCGGAAGACCAAATGTTGAATATTACCACGAATGAAAAATATGACCACCGCAGGACTCGAACCTGCAACCTTTTGGTGTCGTCTGGTAATCGAAGCCAAACGCGCTACCATTGCGCCAGGAAGCCTTGGTACATTTGCTTAGTACACATATTCACAATCTACCCTCTCGCACTGGATCAAAGCTATGAGCTTGGCCAATCGTAATCTCAACCAGAACCATGACGACGCTTGAATCCGAGCCCACGAAACCAAGCCAAGAACTCTCCTCAGAGCTGATGAGAACCCAACTCGACTACTCTTTGCGACATACATCATCATCACTGATCCAGATGCGGTCGCCAGCGATCGAGCCTCGACTCAGGTAGGCCATCAAAATGGAACCCATCAAGATCCAACACCACTCGAGACTTGTTGATGACCTTCGTTTCTCAGTCCTGTACCTTCGTAATTGATACGACTCGAGAGAAGCTGGTACTGAAACAAGGACGCCTCAATCTAGGTGACCACTACCTGCTATGACTTTAATCCTTTACATTCGTTCATCGCAGAAGATGCAGGTACGTATACTTCAAGTTCTTGGGCTTTGACTGCCCTGTCACCACAGATCGTAGGTCCTCAGTACATGATATCAGATGGGATACCATTTTCATCAGGACAATCAGGCCGACTACGAATTTTCGTCGCAACTCCCTTCCGTAGTAACCCGAATGTTCAAGTCTTGCTGGAGCTGTGCTCGTCGACGTTGTGCATGGAACATTCCCCAACGCGACCGGTATCCTCTCGGCTCGGGGATCCTTTACCTTTCACCTCACGGTCTAGCGCAAACGGATGGTTGTGTCTCGAGAACAATTACACATTTCGTTCGGGATAGCAGTGGGTGTCCGGTGATTCTTAAAGCTTCAACAATGAGTCGTACGCTTGTCCGACAAATCAGGCGAGAACCGACGATCAAAGCCTCAAGAATTAAGATGAGATCATTGACAACCAGCTGACACCTACGATGATACAGCTTTCCATGGAGATGGGTGAAAAGGGCATTCTGGCACACATCGCCCTTCTCTCCTCCGTCACCCCCACTGCCAGATCTCCGACACCTACCGTCTGGCCCACGATGTTGCAACCAAGGGTCTTAGAGTTCTCTCCTTTACCGATGTCGGTGCCGTGGTCCCATCCTACTTTCACGTTTATTACTCACATCATTTCCGATGCGCAGTGACAGTGCCGGTTGCAACTCCGTAACTCTGAAGTGGAATGGTGGTGAACGTGAGGCCCGTGCTTTGAATTAGTTATCCGCATACTTCTGAACCTACCGTCCCAGCTAAATATCACGTTACGGTCTTTGTGAAGGCAAGCGTTCAGATTTTTCCTATCGTTATGGGAGGAGAAAAATTCATGGATAACTTGATTTATTCTTGTACGACAGAACAGGTGAGCAGGCCTTGCTATGAACACTCCTGGAGAAGCTGGCCCATTCCTGACCCCTGCACTCGCCGCAACAGCAAAACACAACCTCCGACAAAGCGGAGTCTGAATCGGCGTATTGGTTTAGAAGAATTTGACCTGTCATCAAGTTTGTTCATTCGCAAGGCTGCTACGGTCTCCCACAACATCGTTCATGTCGTTTCTTACAAACAGAACAAGCCTCTCTTACCGTCATCGATGCGAACCGAAGCCAAATTAACCTGTCCGGTAAATTCGATTCCCGTGAGCCTTAGATCCTTTGGGCTGTGAATTTCGAAGTTGAGTGCATGCTCATTGATTGCATACTTAGGATGCAACTTTATTGAAGACTCCAATAACCCGTCTACAACGCGTCGCCCAACCACCTCAACCTCAAGGACTTCGACAAGGTCCATGCTCCCTATTGACACAAGGCCTCTGAATTGACCACTTCAACAGAACTTCAAGCCAAACGACAACAAGTACGACGAGCACAACTTCAACGGTCCAGTGAGTGAATGTACGACCACTCATCAATCTCTATGGCTCACCGAGATGTTGACCAGGCCAAGTACCTCCCAGTCTGGCCCGGATAGCCAGTTAGTGAATAGTGTCTACCTGGACTTAAGAACCACTGGTCTTATAGAATGCGACCCCAGGTTTCCCGATCCGACGGTGAAAATAATGACCATCCCCTCTCAGGAGGGACAAAAACGGAAAGCGAGCGCCGGCATGATCGTAGGTATAGTATTCGGGGTTATCGCTGCAACCATTATACTCGTTGTACTCGGTGTCACTCTCATGCGGTGGAGAAGGCGGGCAGAGAAGCAGAGAAAGCAGCTGCGAGTGGCTCCATTCTATGGGGGTTGGGGCACCAAAGCGAACGCAAATGGTGGGTGTTCCGAAAGGCTCGTTTACTCCCTTGCAGCGTCGATACTCAAAGTGAAACTGCCCTGTTAGGGATACCCGACCCCGAGAGTCAAACCGTAATTGATTCACCCTCACGAAGTGTAGAGAAGAGACTACCAGAGCTTCCGGCGCTTGCGCCAGTCCGCTATCAACCTATCAGAAGCACATCCGTCGCCGTTAATGCTGGAATTCCTGACCCGCCATCTGTACTGCCGCCGCTTCCCCCACTGCGTCGGGAGACCGCTTCTTCGGAAAGAGAGGAGGCGCTGCAAAAAAAAGTTGATACCCTTTTGAGGGAAAACGCACTTCTAATGCGGGAGATATATCCTCCATCCTATCGCATTGGAAGCTCGGAAAGGATTACTCCATCGGAGGGGCATGGGCCATGAACATTGCTTCTGGCAGTGGTTGATCCGGGTTCGGTGCAAAGGACTTCATGGACTGATAACTTCGTGTAACTTACGCGCAACCTCGAATAATATTTGGTGTATTATCTGGCTTCACAGGTAAGTACCGGCTGCCATAGGGAACTCGACCTTGAGCTTGAGTAAGGACCAAATTGAGCCTTGACTTGACGATGACATTGATGTAATATTGATCACAGGTCACGGGACCGTGTCGCCCCATTGGCAAGTCGTTGTCAAACGCGCTCGACACGTTTCCCTCTTCCCTCCAGCA
This sequence comes from Marasmius sp. AFHP31, assembly GCA_024721195.1. Classification (NCBI taxonomy): domain Eukaryota; kingdom Fungi; phylum Basidiomycota; class Agaricomycetes; order Agaricales; family Marasmiaceae; genus Marasmius; species Marasmius sp. AFHP31. Next base: position 53,006 of record JANHQD010002569.1, read on the forward strand.
ATTCATCATCTCTCATCTCTCCTCCAGGCAGACGCTCCCATTTTTATTTCTTGATCAATCTCGTATTTTCTGCCTCGATCTTCTCTACACATTCTTTCCGCTAAATTTCATCGACGCATCCGCGCAACCGAATTTGCCAGAATGCCGCCAAACCGATACAACTTACCTATTCGAGATGCGGACGGTGAAGGAGGCACAAACTAGGGCACAGGTATGACGGAGACGTGGATCGCTGTGGAGATGAGGACTGGCGAACCCATCAAAAGGCAATATGTGAGCGAGCGAGCATCTCACTCTCAAGAAAGTTCGGAATCAAGTCCTCGGTGAGTTGTGTAACCCATATTACATTTTTGTGTCTGTATATTCCTCTCGTCTGGTCTTACCATCCACTATCCAGATGCCACGGGGCTCCAAGGCTGGCAAGTACTACCGTTCCTTAAAGGCTGGCCTGTCTCTAGAGACAGATGACCTAGTTGATTGATGGGACTCAGAAATTTATCCTCGATAACAGATTGCTCAAGCAAGGAAACGTCAATCTTGGTGACCAGAAACTATTCCCACAGTCTCCTCCATCTCTTCGTCACTCAAGACCCAAATATGTATACATCGAGTACATCAATTTCGACTACCCTGTCACTAGAGACTGGAGGTCCTCAGAGAATATCTGATGGAGTGTCTTCACTACGAGTCATCGTGCATATTGCAGCCGTCGAACGAACGCCGTCACAACTTCTTCCCGTAGCAACCCAAAGATCCCGCGAGAGCTGTGCGAAGTATGCGTGTAGGGTGCTCGAGACTCAGCCAATCCAAGAGGCCCTTGCTACCAACTCAGGCGTTGAAGTAAGCGAATGCACGAGTCTTGAGAACGATTGGATACCTCATTCCGCGCTAGGGTCGCCGAGCTCATACCCTACGGAACCGGGAAATCAATGGTTAACGATCAATACCGTCACCAGAAGGATCATTGACGACGCTCTAGACGCTCTATATTTACTTATGATACAGCCTTCTTCTATGGGGAGCTGTGAAAAGGGCGTTCGCTGTTCCTTTCTCTTCTTTCACCTCTGTTGCAAGATCTCTCGCTTTGATGCTACAACCTCGGATTACGAGTCTCTCCTTCGACTCTCTTCCAATGTCGGTGCCATGAACCCATTCTTTATTCGCACTCATCGCTTAGACCATGTCCGGCGCTCAGCGACAGTAACGGCTGCAACACGGTAACCTTGTTGTGGAATGGTGGCGAATGTAAGACCTGAATCTTGGCTCGATCGTCCATATGCTTCTAAAGCTGCCACTCCAGCTCCGTATGAAATTGGGATTTCTTTGCAGGCAAGGGTTCTGATCCCCGTCATCGTTGGGGAGGAGTTGACATTGTGGACAAACTGATTTGCTCCTGTATGACAGAACGGGTAAGCAGGCTTTGCTGTGAACGCTTTCCGAGTAGCTGGCTAACTCCTTGCCCTCGCTGCACTTACAGCAACTCAATGTTTAATTTCCAACAAAGTGTCCCGAATCAATTTTTCGATCTACCTGAGCAAAGTTTGCCATCAAGTCTGTTCATTCCCAAAGCTACTCTTTCCCAAACATCGCTCACCTTGTCCACCACTGCCAGCTCAAGCCACTCTGACCGTTACCGACGCAAACGGCGACTCAATTCACACGATCGGTGCCTTCGATTCTCGCGAGTATTTCTTACATCCCTGGAACTTGGCGGCGAGTGAATGCTCATTGATCGATTAGGCTGCAACTACATCCCAGACTCTGATGTCCCAACAACAACACGTCGCACAACCACAACGTCGTCTGACTCGAGGTCTTCTGCAAGGTACACGCTCCGTATTTGACATGAGGCTTCTGATTGACCATTCAACAGCGACTCGACCTCAACCTCATCGTCAACAACTGGGTCGGGCACGCCTGTAAGTTCGATTAGCACAATTGTAACGGTCCAGTAAGTGAATGTACCACTGTTCAATAAATGTTCCTCATCAAGATATCAATCAGGTCAACTATCATCCAAACGCCAAGTGACTCCGATTCCATGACCAGTCAGTGAGTGAAGAGTGGCCTTTTCATTCTCAATAATCTCCAGCCTTACGGAATGCGGCCTCAGGTTTCCCGATCCAACAACGGCAACGGTGCCACTCATGCCATCTCAGGAGAGCCATAAACGGAAAGCGAGCGCTGGCATGGTCGTGGGTATAGTATTTGGGGTGATCACCGCGATCCTTATACTCGGAGTACTCGGTGCCACTTTCCTGCGACGCAGAAGGCGGGCGGTAAAGCAGGAGCAGGAGCTAAGTGTGGCTCCATTTCATGGGGTTCGAGGATCCAAAGCGAGCGAAAATGGTAAGTTCCGTTTGAAAGGCTGGCCGCTCCATTCCCGTGTCGATACTAAAGCACGACCCTGTCAGGGACTACCGAATCCCCTACGAACCAAATCGTAATTGATCGTCGTCCTTCACAAAGCCTAGAAAAGACGAGACTCGGAGATTCCTCGCTTGCACCAGCTCGTTACCAGCCTGTCAGAACTTCGTCAGACGCGGCCAGTGCTGGGATCCCTGATCCGCCATCAGTGTTGCCGCCGCTTCCCCCATCGCGCCGGAAGAGCGTTTCTCAAAGAGAGGAAGCGCTGCAGAGAAGGGTCAATATGCTTTTGAGGGAGAATGCACTTCTAACACAGGAGCTGTATCCCCCCTCGTATCACGCTGGAAGTTCGTAGAGGGTTACAATACTGACGTGATCCGGGATCCCGATTCGATGTATGATACTTGTAACTTCACGGTCCGATAACTTTATGCTATTCCACTCGCATTTTTACCCAAATCTCTCCAAGAATGCTTATGTATATCGTCCAGTTTCACAGATACCAAGGCAGACTTGAGTACTCGCCCTGACAAAATGATGTAAATTGAGTGAATCACGGCGGGTCACGGGACCGTGTACCCACACCTTTCCCTCCCATTTCCTTCCTGGCAGACGCTCCCACTTCCACTCCTTGATCGTCTCTGTATCATCTCCTTCGCTGCTCTCTTTACATACCCTACTTGCTCTATCTCAATTTTAAGGAATCGAACTTGCTTAATGCCACCAAACGGATACATCTTGTCTACACGGAATACTCCCGGTCAGGGACGTCACAGGCGAGGACATAGAGAGAACGGGAACATGTGGATAACTGTCAAAATGGGCTCCTACGGACACAACAGAGGACAAAACGTGAACGAACATCTCACTCTCCATGAATTTTGGGATCAAGTTCTCGGTGAGTCGTGCAGCGTCGACTTGATTTCGTCGCCCTAGTAGTAGCAATTCTTACCTTGCTTACTTTCCTCTTACTGCACTCTACCACCATTAGGAAGAGTGAAGCTTATGGAGGAAGGGTTTCCTCTTCCCGAAGGCTGGTTAATTGGCCTGTTTTCGAAAAGAAGACAAATCCCGCGGACAGACGCCCTGGTCACCACTCTTTTCGACGGCGGCGAGAGAGTCACTATCAAGGTGTTTGACGACGAAAGACAGCAACGCGTTTATAGTTCGCAACGCGGTAGCTGGGTTGACCACGAGCCCGGGAAGCTGAATTCGCCTAGATATCTCGAAGTTTTCGCCGAGGCGACCCCAAACTTTGGCATTCATCCCCACACTGCTCATTTGAGCGATACTGAATACTGGCCCAGTTTCGGACCGATGGATCCCTGCGAGATGTGTATCAACATCCAGATGGGTACTTACGGGCGCAGTGAAGGGCATCTAGTGAGAGAGAATCTTGTTCTACATGAACTGTGGGGTCAAATCACGCGTAAGTATCCTGTCTGCGCGATTTTCTTACGGCCATCCTCATCACGACCGGCCCAGGTACTCTCAACGCGAACGACCCGGGCTTTCCTCTCCCACTGGACTGGACACTCAATCTGTACCTCGACTTCGATCCGGTTCCACGGACAGACGACCTCGTCACCACTGTTCTCAATGGAGGAGAGACCGTTAATGTCGTTGTATATGATCAAAAAGGGGAGCAACGCGTTTACGACCCTCTTGATGGAGGTTGGGTGTACCCGGAAGCTGGAAAAACGCGTCCATTGTACGCTGAGTGGTGCTAATAGAGCAGAGACAGAGCTCCTCGAGTTTTCGGCGTGTTTCGCTCGTGTCGCAATCATCGAGGTCTTTAAAACTTGTTATTTTTCTAGATTTCTTGATGCCAGCTTCGTGCAGTATGTATCTGAGTTACTCGGCCATTCCCGTCCGGTTGTCATATGATTGTCAATAATAATCCAGGACACTACCTAATCAGCCGCGGTGACAGTAGAACTATAAAGGCCGTTGCGAGTGTCGAGTTTGGCCAGTGGCAGTGTCAGTACTTAAGTGGCAAGTTGATGTCGGGTGAGCGCGTCGCCTTTTCCTCTCTCTTCCAGGGACCTTGTGCTGGTGATTTCCCACCACTTTCACTCCTTTTCTGCTTTTGCGTGCCCAGTCCCTGCTTTGACTGTCCCTTCCTCTCTCTCTCTATCTAAACATAATAGCCTGATCTTAATTTTTTGGACTCATCCTCAGAGGAACCGAATTTGCAAAATGCCAATGGCAACCCGATACGTCTTGTCCACTCGCAACGCGGAAGGCGAAGGATGGCACAAGCGAGGACACAGATATGACGGTGACATGTGGATCATTGTCAAGATGGGCACAGGAGGCCACACCAGAGGACAATACGTGAACGAGCATCTCACTCTCAGCGAAGTCTGGCGTCAAATCCTTGGTGAGTCTCGCAGCGTCGACGTGCTAAATCTTTCGCGTCTCTCATATTGTATTCCCCTTTTTCCTTGATTTTCTCGCGTCTTTCTATGAATCAATATTCAGAGAGCGTGGTTGAGGAGGAGGAAGGGTTCCAACAGCTCCCCTTCCCTGAAGGCTGGGTGGTCGGCCTGTTTTCGCGCGGAAGACTGGTGCCAGAGACGGATGACTTGGTTACAACTCTTTTCGACGGCGGTAATACTATAACCGTGAAGGTCCTCGACGAAGACAATTATCAACTTGTCTACGATCTTCATGAAGACGATTGGGTCTACTACGAGCCCCAGAGGCAACCGGAGAGGAGGCAACCTAGAATTGAAGCTCCGGCCTTCGGCGGCTCGACTCGAAACTTTGGAAGCTATACCACTTCTGGATGGCATGGCTACGAATGGAGGAATGCCCACGGCGAGATGTGGATCAATGTTCGAATGGACACTGATCCACACAGCGAAGGCCAGTTATTTAGAGAGAATCTTACTCTCCATGAGCTATGGGGTCAAGTTACGCGTAAGTAACCTGTATTCAACACTCCACAGTCGTTCTAATCTTCCGAATGGTCCCAGGTACCCTCAACATGAACGCCGGCTTTCCGCTTCCACGAGGCTGGGAACTTGATCTATACCTGGACTCTGACCCAGTTCCACGAACAAACAGACTCATCGCCTCTGTGTTCAATGGTGGAGAGACTATTGATGTTGTCGTTTATGATCAGGATGGTCAACAACGTGCTTATGTGCACGGCGAAGGCTGGGTATATGTCGAATAGTTCTGAAGCAGAGTTAGAGAACCTCCTGGGGTAGGTTCTACACGTAGTAGATACCGAAGCTTCCGATCTACGTCGATATCTCTCCAACTTCTGCTCACTTTCTCTACGTTTCTTGATGCCAGCTTTGTGCAGTGTACAGATGTCATTCCTCACTCCAATTAGGCTCCCTTCGCGTCCATTTGTTATACATTGGCAGAATGATAATACTGTTGCGCACTCTATTCGATTCCACAACATTGGCTAGTGATCATTCCCTGGGTGCTGACCAATTGTAGTACCGTTGATTGCGAACGCCGAGCTCAAGCCTTCCAGTCAAATAGCAGGTAATGAATGAGTCAGAGGCGTAGATTGCTTTCGTTCTGTGCGTCTACAGAATGAGTATCCTAGGAGAGGTATCGAAGAAACCAGCGAGAGTAGTGGTACACATACAAGTACAGCGCGAAATAAAGTGCATACATCTAGTTGGGGCTCCTACACAAGTAATCCAGAAAGAAAAGTTACGAGAATCAATGACGGGTCGGCAATTTGGTCTTCTTCATCTTTCTCTCCTCTGCAACCTTCGTGACGTCTCTGGGCATACGGGCATCAATCCATCTCCTAACAAGCGGTAGCTTGGGTTCCTCCACCTTCGGTTCCGGCACGACTGCGGCATCCGAGTCCTTCGAGATGGCACGAGTAAAAGACCTGGGAGTTGGCACATTCACGGGAAGAACCTCGTCGTCGAACCCTGGAGTAGACCTCTTTGGCGTCTTCGGCGCAGAGGGAGCAACACCCTGGGGAGTCTTTGGCGGCACAGCGGGTGGGTGGAGGGCGTCGCCGTGTGCGGGAGCCAACGATAGCAGATTAGGCGTGGACGGGGCACCAGATGGCGAAGATAGCGTAGCTCGTTTAGAGTTCTTGGGAGTGGAGGTCGTATCGGGAGCAGCGTTTTCGGATACGATCTTCGAAAGCGGTCCTGGAGCATCAGGCGTGGCCGAAACTTCCGCAGGAGGATCGGCTGGAGAACCAGGTGCCGAGGGAGGAGCAGCGCGCTTGGGCATAGCTGGGGAAAGAGGAGAAATACGACTAGCTGCAAGCTTGGCGACATCTGGTTCAAGATCAGCTGGAGCAACAGACCGTGGTACGGGAGGCGTAGATGCCACGTCACGGCTTGGGTGCCAGAATCCGCCATAGTCAGAAGGCCGACCGCGAGAGGACAACTCGCCCGGCACAGGCCGTGAGCCAGAGTGAACAGGCGCACTCTGCTTGAGATGCAAGTTTGAGTGTTGAGGACGAGAGTTGGCAAGATGGCGTTTATCAGCGTGATGAGCGTCGTGGTCAGTCGCTTTGGGCGATTCGTCCGAGTGCGCGGGAGCAGCGGTGGAGGAGCTGTTATTGGACTGAGGAGCTGGTTTCTGGCTAGTGCTATAATCGGCATTGTGGATTTGACGCTTGTGGGTACGGCAATCGAGTTGATCGATGTGCTTGCAGTGGTTTTCTTTGGATAAAGAACCGTGAACGAGGACTGCAGAGCTATCTTGTGGGTGCGATTTGGGGGCAGAACCTGTTTCGAGACCAGATGAAGCGTTGCGGTCGTGATTGAGCTCGATGATCCTTGGAATGTGTGCAGCATGAGCGAGGCATAGAGCGTGTAAGATGAGAATAGAGGTGAAAGGTCGCATCTCGGGCGAGAGCTATGGGAGGTTAGAAAAGTAGGGATGTGGGTGAGATGGTGGAGGTAAGGGAATAACCTGGCGTCAAACCCAAGGTACTTTTTATACGCCCGAAAGCCTGCCCTAAAAGTATCACGTGACTCAAACGGCTTCTTTCTGGCCTGAGCGCACTGGGTCTTTAGCTTCTGCTTTTGCATTCACCATGTCTACGACGGTCGACCCTCTCATGTTTT
>JANHQD010002570.1:6385-23325 GCA_024721195.1 Marasmius sp. AFHP31
CTCCCAACTATTCTAATTCATTGTATTTATGTATTTTATCAATCTGGTATCATAATTATCACTGTATAGAGTGTACAACATGAGTGCTTTAGGCCAAATGTGAAATGTATGCAGAAAGTGCCTGCCTATTTCCTAACCCTAACCCAAAAATAGCAGGTGCTGATATTTTTGATGGCTGTCTGACAGCGACGACGACCAAAATTGTTGCACAACATGAATTTTTACACACCCCAGAATCCACCAGCACCATGCTTAAGATGCCTGACAGCATATAAAACAAGTACAATTTCAATATTTTTTGACTGGCTCAAGCCGCGGCTGAGCCAGCTCCAAGCCGGACCGAGCTGAGCCACATGTGACTAACGGCTCAGGGAGCCACTTTGGAGCCGGACCGTTGGAGCCAAGCCAGAGCCGGACCGGACCAGCCGTTGGTAACACTACGAATGACCCTGCCCTTGCCCAACTCGCTCTACTCCCGTACACAACACCAATGCCATGTGACCACCATAGCATAGATTGTGCTCGGCACCTGAAAATGCACTCACATTCTTGCCAAAACAGCGCCAGAGGCCGAGAGGTGTTGACAGGCAAGTAGTGGAAGGAAGGAAGCAAGGCTAGGAAGCCAGACGACAGAACACCCTGAGTGTTGCGAGCCATGACAGATTCCATGCGGTCCTGTGATCGAGGATTTTGCAATAAGTCAATTTGGCATGCAATGCCTGCTTGCCTCGGCACTTTGTTTTGAACACACAGTAGTAACACATACAATTGGATTTCAAAGATCATTGACAATTGTGTGACAGGTAATCCCTGTTTCTTGATAGTTTTGAGGCACTGGGTCCCAATGGCATCTTCACTGAATGCTCTACCTGGTCTATCTACTGATCCCAAGTGTGCCATCTGCTCTCTTGCTAGGCCCTCCATTGTTGCCGCTTTAGCTCTATCTTCTTCCAACAGCATCGTCCGGGAATTAATTCCAATGTGTGCCCCTGTTCGACAGCAGCAGAAAAACAAGGTAATAAGACAGCTATATACATTGCTTCAAAATGTCAGAATGGTATACATCTGTATTCCACCAATACACTGGGTGGCATTAAGCCAGGTATATGCACATGGACTCCCAGACAAACAGTTCAGTGGCGTGATCTGATAAACCTGTTGGCAGTGTTCTCATTAGTATCGAGTAACAGGGACAGATGGGTGAAATAACGCCTCTGACCGGGAGCTCCAGGTTAAGTGCAACCACCTTACAAGTGCCCAAGTGCCAGCTCCAGTCATGGCTTAGACTCTGTCTCATAGGCACCAATTGATAGTTATGGTCTGTATGTATAGAACCACGGGTAAATGGTAAACGTAGACAGAAGATGCATATGTGGCCTAAAAATGTATCACCCACAAACAGTATGTACGGAAAGGGGGCAGGCTAGGACATGCAGGAGTAGAGGTGAGTCGTGACAGAAGTAGGGTTTATATGTGTATGTAGGAAGCCAAAGAGACCAATAACAGTCCAGCCTTGAGGAAGGAAAGGGGATGCTCCCACTACCCATCGACGAGAGTGATGCAATCCGAGGAAGATGCAAATGTTACTTTGAGATGCATGAGTAGGACCCACAACCCACAAGAACAAGAGTAAGCAATGTATGTAGATGAAACAAGGAAAATGACCAGTAAGTGAAAAAGTAGAGATCTGAATCTGGGGGCCCATCGTACCATTCACCAACAACACCCAGATCTAGAAGCTCATTATTTTGCTGAAAGCTTGACTTCGAACAAGCCTTTAGCAGCAGCGAATATGGTTCCAATTTCAGTCGCACTGGGCAGCCATTGTAGGCGAGTAGGGCTTTCTAGTGGGGCACACTGGTCGCATTGTGTCTAGAAGTCCGTTCTGAAAACCCCTGGGCCATGGGGTGTGACCAAATCAACAAAGGAGTGGATCACCAAGTCAACTCAAGAGGGTTAGGCATCTCATCTTTCACATCCTCTTGTCCTCATCCTCCAGATCAAGCTCCAGAACGGGATAGTCGCCATTGACTTTGGATGAACAGATACACTGTGATTTGGCCAGCAAGTGAAGTATCGTTTCCCTCAAACACCAGAACATGTTGTGTTAATGGGGCGAACATCACTGTGCAATTATGGCAACACTCACGAGCCATTGTTATTCACAAACAGTTCATGGTATCCCATGTCAACCCACACTCCATCTCTGAGCCAAACTTGGTTGATCCTACAAATCATACCCTCCCTCTCTTTGTCCTCAATCCTGGCCCTATGGACCCTACTTTGCATCATGAGCCTGCAGATATGTTCAACTCTGGAACTTTTTGCGGTGTGGGCTTGTTTTTTGGCGCAAGCTGACCGGCCTGATGATGCTGCCTGTACAAAAGGACAGATTCTGAGGATCATGTGAGGTTGTGAAGAGCTACAAAGCAAACTCACAAACTCACCTTGTCTTTGTGCATATGCCTCGTCACTCATTTCAAACTTTTCGGCTTGTGATATGTCCGTCAACTACCCCACTTCAGAGGGCAGTAGCCCAAAGACCCAAAATCCCCAAACAAAAGCGAAAGCCACACAAGACATGTACCAATTGCGGTCATGTTCATCAGGAAATCTTCTTGATAACAGATGCCCAGTAAAGCTTGCAGATGGGTTCAGGTCCTCAACCTGGTCCACAAGAGAGAGAAAAAAGAGGGCGTCAGGCCTCATGTTACGGATTGCCCCACTGTTCCTCTTGTTTCCTTGGTCCCTGGATTATTACCCTTCATTTACCCTTGATTTCACTTTGTTCCATGTCCCCAGTATCACATTATGGCTTCCTTGATGTTCCAGACCATTCCAGATCATTCCATACCTTGGGTTCATTATTCCATATGATTCCCATCATGATATTGCCGTACTTGACATCCCTTGATTGTTCATCAGATTCTACCTGTCCCCTTTAATGTTCCACATTGTTCTTCATTGCTCTTTGATCTTACTATACTTGGATAGGTTTCCATGACTCAGAATGCTGTACCATTGTCATATATACTCATGGACACCTGTAGATAGTTCCCCAGCTTGTCAACTTTGTCTTTACACTCTGTTCCTAGTGTTAGATGTTCTGCACAATGCAAGACCTTCTGCCTTCGACTTCATGACCCAGATAGGTGGCCTGAGAGGCTATAGACCTTAGGCTTGTTCTTGACACCTCAAGATTCAATTCAACTTTGCTTCGACAACGCACCTTTAGAACCTGATAATCCCCCAGCCCATGGAACCTGTCATGAAGTGCCGCTTTTCCCCTATCTTTTCCTTTCTTAGCACCCATTCCCCTTTCAGCACCTGTTTGTCACTTTGACACCCATTTGTTACTTTGACACCTACCAGATATCCGGTTCCCCTCTCTTCATCATTCCCATCTTATCCATTGTTTCCTTTGTTCTCCTTGTTCTTTTATACACAACAGTTACTTGTTCCGGACTTGTTCTTATTCCATACCTGGACTACTATTGTTCTTCCCTTGTTCCCTACTATCTTTCTTTATTCTCATGCAACTCATATTCCAGTATATAAGCTAGGCAGTTTACACCTGGTCCCTCATCTTGACCACTTGTCATTGGGACCAGGTGAGTAGTTAATTCTGTTTCTCCTTACCTGCAATATATCTAACTTGTCATTGATTCCAGTTCCTTTATCTGCCCTTGCTATCTGCTCGCTGTCTCCGCCATCTCTGCTGTTGTCTCTGCTAGTCAACTTCTGCCGCCGTCGTCTCTGTATCCGAAGCCTTAGCGTCTAGCACTTTAGGACAAGAACCACCTGCAGACTTAATAGGTGGAGAAGAAGAATGGGAAATCAACCCAATCATTGCTCATTGACCACAAAATAAACCCCGGAAATACATAGCAGCATTAGTAGAATATTCTTCAAAACATAACAAATGGCTACCAGAGGAAAATTTTGAACATAGCCAAGAAGTATTACAAGCCTATAAGAAGAGACATTGAATTGCTTGAAGAACCCATCATCATCTCTCATAACCACTTTTGACATGTCCAACATTTTCAACACTCTTCCTTCCTATGTCAATGCTACTACCACTCCTGCCTCTGTTCAAGGATCAAATTCTTCTATGCCTTGTCTTGTTGAACTGGCGAGCTCGTGGGATGGAGTTTAAAGGATCAGCATGTGGGCAGGGTTGGAGTTCACAAGTCCTCCAGTTGCTGGTTTCAGGGTTGCGGTGCCAGCAATGTTGGTCTGCGGGATCAACTGCGTGAACGAGATTCAAACAGGGTTTGGAAGCCGTGGTGATCTTGCAAGGACAACCCTCCCACTGGTTAGGCTGTCAGTGCAGTAAGGATCTTGACCTAATGTCCTAAAGCGCTAGACGCAAAGACTTCGGATACAGAGACGATGGCAGCAGAAGTCGACTAGCGGAGACGACAGCAGAGATGGCTGAGACAGCGAGCAGATAGCAAAGGCAGATAAAGGAGCTGGTCCCAATGACAAGTTAGATATATTGTAGATGGAGGAGAAAACAGAAGTACTACTCACCTGGTCCCAACAACAAGAGGTCAAGATGAGGGACCAGGTGTAAACTACCTAGCAAATTTACTAGAATGTGAGTTGTGTGAGAATAAAGAAAGATAATAGGGAACAAGGGGAGAACAACAGTAGTCCAGGTATAGAACAAGAACGAGTCCAGAACGAGTAACTGTTGTATGTCAAAGAACAAAGAGAACAATGGAAACAATAGATGGAATCAGTTGTGAAGGTGATGTGAAAGAACAAGGAGAACAAAGGGAACACTAGATGGGATCAGTTATGGAGACAATGTGAAAGAACAAGGAAGGAAATGATGGGAGTGATGTGGAAAGGGGAACTGGGTATCTAGTGGGCATCAAAGTATCAAACAGGCGCTAAAAGGGGAATGGGCACTAAGAAAGGAAAAGATAGGGGGAAAAGCGGCACTTCATGACAGTGATTTAGAGTCTCTGATGTATCCTTTTCTTAATTCTTCATTGATGAACTGGTCAAGGTGCTCTCTCTCTGACAGTGACATTTGGTACCCCTTGCTTGGTTGTGGTTTGAACTCTGGTTTCAAGTCGATGGCGTGATCCCATTCTCCTTGTTCTGGCAGTCGTTCTGCTATTTTCTTATCGAACACTGACAGGTAATCATGGTATTGAACTGGAACAAGATCTTCCTATGTCTTTGTTGGTTCTTTGGTGTGTTGGGCTTCAGCTAACCTTTGCGATTGAGTAAATGTTGCTCAAATCGTTGCAGGCATTTTGCTGGCATTTTCCCATTCTTCGTTGTCTTCTGTCTTTGTAAACAGGGAGGCAATTGTTCTGGCTGTCCATTCTTCAGGTATGTCTGCATGCTCTTCATCATCTTCTGTGAATAATCTATTGGGGAGTGGTCTCTCCATTCAGCGATGTTTGACCAGTCATCTGCTTCCCGCTATCTTTTCCACTGGCTGGGGTACCCCCTTTTGTCTCATCCTTGCCTCAGATTCGATCTTCGGGGCAATCCCCTTCATATTGCAATCAGGGGGGCATCTTGTCATTTCAACAAGTTCCTCGTTCCAGTCGATTTCGGGGTTGTGTTTCTTCAGCCAGTCAGTTCCTAGGATCACGTCACTATCCCCAATATCAGCGATATAGAATTCGGCCAGTTCAGTGTGGTGTGAACTCCAGTCTCCTGAATGTATCTGGGTTTGTTGTCTGATGGAATGTCTGATCCAACCCAGAGTATTCGCACTGCTGTCAACATTTCTGATGGGAATTACCTCCAATAGTCTCGTAAGGGTGAAATCGTTTTCTTATGCGAATCGAGTGTTAATGAAGATCCCTTCTGCTCCGCTGTCGAGAAGGGCCTTCACATTGACTTTTCGTCCTGTAACTTTTCCAATGAATTCTACTCCAACAACGATTGACAGAGTTTGTTCGTTCCGTGTGAGTGACGGAATCCTTATTTCACTCGGTTTCGTAGTGATGAAAGGTGTGTGTTGGTTTGGCAAGTTACTGATACGTGTATTTACAACTCCACCTGGCAACGCGGCAGGGGAGTGAGTCAAAAATCCTTTTTGGAGAAAACGGAGGCTAGGGCAGCATGTTGTTCAGGAGTAAGGGTGGCAAGTGCTCTGGCAGCAATGGAGACGGCATTGTCCGTGGTGGTCGGTATGGTCGAGGCAGGGGAATCAGGAGTGGAACCAGCAGTCGGGGCAGATGCTGTGGTTGCTCAGATGTTTTGGGTGGTTATCTGTCGCCAGTTCCCAGAAGTAGAGGCGGCCAAGGTTGATGCCTTTCTCTTTGAGCAATCTGGTGAATTGCGCATGTGACCCCTCTGCCTGCAATTGAAGCATTGTCCTTCCCTCATGTACGTTGCGTGTTCTTCCAGGGTAAGTCTCCCACCAGATGTGGACATTGTGTTTCTAGCTTGTTGGGCGTTCAAGGTATTGGCAGCTCTGATCATTGTGGTGGTAGTGGTGCTGTTGGTGGTCGTCAGCTTTCGTCGCCCCCATGCCTTTTCCTCGGCCTTCGAGCGTACCCAGTCATTGTACTTTCGTACTGCTGCTTTTTGCCATCCATCCAGGGTCGTGGGTACCACTTTGAACCTATTGATGGTGGCTTTCAAAGCTGGGTTAATACCCTGCTTGTAGAACAACTTGAGACGGGCATCGTTATGTTCTGAGTCTCCGGCTAATTCATTGAACGTCTTATTGAACTCGTTGATGTCCGCCAAGTCTCCTGTTTGTTGAATGGAATCTAGCTTTCGTTCTGCTGTTCCTTCCCAGTCGTGAGGTTTGAGATCCTCTCTGAGCTGGCGACAAAGATCTCCCCAAGTTTTCCACCTCCAGTCTGCAAAGTCCTTGTTCGCATAATTGTCTTCTATTTCTTTGCTTTGGTGACGCGCCCAGACATGCTTGATGAATGATAGCAAAAGGTCGATTTTGTTGGATGCGCTTGGGTAGATGACCTCGTTGAGGTGGAGGTACCTTCGGAACTCCATCAAGAAGTCTTCAACTTCTTCCCTCTTTCCGGTGAATACGTCTGGTTTCCTTCCCCTTTCCTTGAAGCTTGGCGGTTCTTTAACACTGGCAGACCTCCAGCTATCATGGCCCTTTCCATTGTCACTGCCTTCTCCCTTGTCCAACCTGTCCGGATCGTTTGGTGGGGTACCGGTAATGGACGTCGTAAGTAGAAGGGATAATCTATACACAAAAGTGCGGGTGCAACTAACACTTCTATGAGTCCGGAGAATGCTAGGAATGTGTCGGCTTGACAAAGGTTACACCCTGCTAAAGATAGACAGAACAATAGGTAACCCGGTTGGCTATGACTTGGAGACTGGTTGATTCAGCAGGAAAAGTTGAAGACAAAGAAACAAGATGACGGTTCAAAATACGATCTTCGACGGACGAAACACCTCTCGACAGGCAATATGACTAGACCTCTCGATGGATCTTATACGACAACGACGGACGACAAGACCACTCGACGGGCCAACGATACAACGACAAAACAAGAACGACGATACGACTTAGACGATTCGAACAATCCAATATGCGATTCAAAGACTTTCTATTTCTCGACAATTCACGGAACTTGTTACAGAAACTGGGCAATGCTCTAGATAGGATACAAAGCTGCTTTTAATGCTAATGCATGTGGGCAGATGTTCCGAACTTTCCTACTAATGTGGGTAGTACTTGCTGAGGAACCTACATAATTTCTACATCCTTATATACTCGTCCAACTAACTATTGTACTAATTATGTATCTGCCTGTTTATTCTATGTTTCAGTAGGAAAGTTGCCCGAAGAGGTAGAATTCTGCCCCGTAGACCAATATTTCCTTCTAATCTAGGCTGTCGGGCCTATCAATTGCGTGCTCAGAGGTTATGGTTCCGCCAGCTCATTCTGACTCAGCCCGCCGGGACTATCCACACAATCCATAAGCTCTTATTGGTTCTAGCAATTTTCTTGCTCAGTCATCCTAGTTCTGCGGAAGTACATGCTTCCAACTCTCCATATCTCTCTGGTCCTGGGCGGAGCCATGTCCTTTCATCAACTCTGGCGTTTGGCTACGCTCAGTTCTACTGTTATCTCGCCCGACAGTTTCATGGCATTGCTCCTTCAACACTTTATCCTTGCCAGACACACGTGCCCGGCGGCCATCTTCTTCTTATCCCAGAGCGATCCTGCTCAGGCTTTTCTCTATGAACCAACCACTCTTTCTGAAGAGTCCTATAACGAACTTACTAGAATTACCCCCTTAGTTGAGAAGTATGCTCATAGTATAATGCGAGTAGGATTCCTTAGTACAGTTATGGCTCAGGTGCCCAAGTATTCTAAAGCCTGTATAACGGTTAATAATTGTTGGACTTTCGTCCGAGCCTCAAGATCACACGAACTGAACACGACAAGGTTTTAAACCAAAACGGTACAGTACAGGTGAAAGTTAAAGCTAAGTATCTACTTGCGCGCGTTTGCCTTAAATACAGATTGATGTGGATTATGTAACTAAACTGTGGGCGTTACACCCTCCCCCACCAGATTGAACTACGGGGTTCAATCAAATTCCTTCAATCAACTTTGCTGTTTGTTCCGGGAAGCGCACCACTAGTCTCAGCAGTGGTGGCTGAGTCTGTCATAGTGGTATCCATATCGGTAGGGACTGGAGGAGAAGGTGAGATTGTGGTCAGCAAATCTGGCGCAGATTCGGCGTTCATGACTTGGGCTGAGGAATCGGCGACAACAGGGTTGGAAGACGGAGTACTCGAGGCTTGCGCAGCACCAGGTACGTCCATGATAATTGTTGATGGATTTGTCAATATGACCATCTGGGTGGTACACGTCATCGTCCAAGCCGGCGGGAATACCATGGGTAACGAGTGAGGGAAGTAGTCGTCCTTGGAGTTCATTACGCTCGTGTAAAGCATGAACTTTGGTAGGCTCCAATGTGGATAACCATAACGCAGCATAATAAGCTGCATCTTCGAGATCAACCACGCTGACTCCTTGTTTTCGCAGGAATTCAGCGAGGGATTCGGGGGTAATATTGTTGAATTCTCCAGGATGAGGTGTTGGCGATGCCGGGACCAAGTTGGGTAGAGGGTGTTCGGCAATATGATTGCGGTATGCATCTCTGGTGAGTACCAGCTCCGTGAAAGTAAAATGATACTTGTAACGGAATTGAGCAGGTAAGCCAGACTTGTGTACTGGTGAGAATTGATAAAAGAGGTGAAAGCCACGTATGCTCCGCATAGAGATAGAACCGTCAGGGAAAGATTTCATCCCAGCAGGTGTTTTCTCTCTAGCGGAAGCTGAGAGTCCCCATACGGCATAATCAGAGACGGGAGCGTGCTTTGGCGGTTGAGAGAGTGGTTTCGGACCTTTCGCAGGTGCCGAACTAGACGGTTTGGGACGTGCTGATGTTCCTGGCGCAGGGACATCAGACTTAGTGTTGGAATCGAGATCGGTCAACTTACCATCTCGTAACTTCCACCTTTCGGTGACAAAGTCGGGGATATAGTGCGCTCGAACAAATTCAGCCTGCACTTCATCTCGTTGATTTTCGGGGACAGCCCTGGCTGCTTTTGCGAGCCGGTTGAGAAATAACCAAAGGGAGTAGCTCCCTTTCCCCTTTTCGGCCGAGGTTTTGAGTCTGACATAACATTGCTCAACCTCGGATTTCGTAGTAGGGGGAGCCCATCTCGGAGGTAGTGGCTTCCCGTTGACCCCAATGATGGGAATAGGGAGGCCTTTCTCGAAGGCGGATTGTGCAAGTTCGAAGTCCTTGGAAGCACGGTATAGACCGTCATCCCAAGGTGGGTATATTGTTGAAGATGTGGTGGGGATAGCGGGTGTTCCTTTTGCAGGAGCACCCTCATTGTCGACAATCATGGCAGTTGTTTGATCCGGGGTGGTAACGTTGGATGACTCCACAGATGGATCAACCCGACGCCGTTTTCCCGAACCAGGGTGTTCGGCGTTATCGGTGAGTTTGTTGAGTTGGTCCCAAGCTTGATCCAGCTCATCCCTGACATCCTTGAAATCAGCAAGAAGATGTCCATGTTTACGCTCGAGATCCTCAAGGTCACGGCATTTGGCTTTGTACTGGTGCCAGAGGGCGCTGTACTCAGCCTGTTTAGTGTCAAGACGAGCTTCCAATTTGATTGCTTTGGATTGCAGCTCAGGGTTATGGGCGAAAAACTGCTTCCTTTCGGAAGCAGCTTTGTTATAGGACTCAGGTGAGTCTATTACACCGTCACCGCAGTGTCGTAAAAACACTCTGCAGATCGTGCATTTTACGTTGTCCCAACGGACAACTTGGTGATAGTGTGAGTGAAAGTTCCACTCGGCGACTTCAGCGTCGGTTTTTGAGTGTGATTCTTCAGCTCGGGTAGCTTCTCCCTCACTGAAAAGAACCTTCTCAGGTTCATACTGTTGCTCTGGCGAGTTCATCATGGTGGACAACGATGGGGTGAAAATGTGAGTTGTATTTCTGTCCCAGTACTTATACTGACAAATTTTTCGGGTAATTTTCATCGTTCGGCTTGGTTTCCTGGAGTTCAACCTTGCTCTGGTTGATACGAGGTATTTTCTTCCAATCAGAAACTGCCATGAGAGCCAGGTACCGGTCCAGCGCGGCTAATTTCTTACAGGTTTCATATGGTTCAATGGTCGTGTCACCAAGGTTCCACAGGACATGGAAGAAGATCTGTCTTCCGTCCCAGTGGTGGCCGATAATCTCATCGACCAACCACTCAGCACTATCCGGGTCTCCAAAATCATATGGATCGGAGACAGCACGATTCGGGAATAATACATCATCATTAGGTATGTGTTTTTGCAGCAAAGATACGTGAAAATTGTTGTGGACCCCACGCTTTGCTAGTTCAGTTGGCAGTCCAACTCGGTAGTTTGAGGAATTGGGCTTAGCGTCAATAATGGGGTACGGTCCCAAGTATTTGGGCAGTAATTTCGAAGCTCTGCCTTTTGGTAGGTTAAGGTTTTTAGTTGAAATGTATACGAGGTCGTTGACCTTTAATTCAGGATCCTCGTGACGGTGTTTATTGGAGTTATAAGTCTGGATTACCCTCGACTCAATGATCCCGTCGTGAGCATCCATGAGATGCGATATAGCACAGTCAACGAATTCTCGTACACCTGGTGGTGAATCTTGTGTTTTAGGGATTTCCGCGAGCATAGTTGGGATGTACCCACCATCCAATTCGAATGGTGCGTATCCCGTAGTCTCGCTTATGCTGGAATTAATGGCGAATTCGACCATAGGTAATTTTTCAACCCAGTCTTTCTGGTCGGGACGGATACACGAACATAGAATCTGCCCGATAGATCGATTAACACGCTCAGTAACGCCGTCAGTTTGCGGGTGGTAGGAAGTAGACATCGCCAACTTGGTTCCAAGTAGGCAGTGAACTTCTCTCCACCAACGAGACGTGAATTTAGTGTCTCGATCCAAGACTATGGACTTGGGAAGACCATGGAGGCGAGTTATCTCCTTGACATATAGCCAGGAGAGCTCGGTGGCCGTGATGTTGACGTTTACAGGTACAAGATGAACTTGGGAGGTCATTCTACAGATGACGACCCACAGGTAATCATGTCCCTGTGATTCTGGGAATGGTCCGATGAAGTCCATACCTATGGACTCCCACGGACGTGTTGGTATAGGTAAATTATGTAGCTTTCCAGCTGGCTTTTGGTTCGATGTCTTAGATTCCTGACATTTAACACAGGAACGACAGAACTTCTCAATGTCACCGTTGATTCGGGGCCACCAATACCAATGGCGGACATAATCTGATGTCCTTTGTTCGCCGTAATGGCCAACTGTAAGGTGAGCTTGGTCAATAATCTTCCCTCGAAGACTTTGACCATCGGAGGCTTTGCCTTTAGGTATGCAAACAACGGCCTCTCCGCCTCTGTTTTTCACACGTATAATATTATCATTGATCTCGAAACCTTTGTAATCGGTTGGGTTCTCGAGTACCTTTTTAAACAGAGGGTCCTCAGGGTAATTCTCGCAGATATTAGTTTCAAATTTGTCTATTTGGCTAATTTTTATGGGTGATTGTCATGAAGTGCCGCTTTTTCCCCTATCTTTTCCCTTCTTAGCGCCCATTCCCCTTTCAGCGCCTGTTTGATACTTTGATGCCCACTAGATACCCAGTTCCCCTTTCCACATCACTCCCATCATTTCCTTCCTTGTTCTTTCACATTGTCTCTATAACTGATCCCATCTAGTGTTCCCTTTGTTCTCCTTGTTCTTTCACATCACCTTCACAACTGATTCCATCTATTGTTTCCATTGTTCTCTTTGTTCTTTGACATACAACAGTTACTCGTTCCGGACTCGTTCTTATTCTATACCTGGACTACTATTGTTCTCCCCTTGTTCCCTATTATCTTTCTTTATTCTCGCACAACGCACCTTCTAGTAAATAAGCTAGGTAGTTTGCACCTGGTCCCTCATCTTGACCTCTTGTTGTTGGGACCAGGTGAGTAGTACTTTGTTTTCTCCTTCATCTACAATATATCTAACTTGTCGTTGGGACCAGTTATCTACCTGCTCGTGTTCTCTGCTCGCTATCTCTGTCATCTCTGTCGTCGCCTCTGCTAGTCAACTTCCACCGCCGTTGCTTCTATAGTCTCAGCGTCTAGCGCTTTAGGACAGTAATGCGGGGTCTCGAATGCGGGACTCCAATATTGTGGGATTTTCATCTTCCCCAGTTGAGATATGCGCGGCTGGGGCGAGGTTTTCATTTGGTGAGTATTCTGGATTATCTTTAAGCTCTCTGGCTTCGATCTCTCGAGGCTGTTGAGTTTCTTTATCTTTGAGAGCACGAATCCGCTCAGATCGTCGAATAGCATTGAGCCTTTCAGGTTCATTCAATTCTTCAACCCGACCAGGTGGTAAGTCATCCCTCTCTTTGTCAAGTCTCGAGTCCGCATTGACATATTCATAAGCTTCATGAATGTCTTCAGGCGTATCTGATTCATAGTAGCGCGAGAGGGCGTCTGCGACTTTGTTATGGGTACCTTTGATGTACCGGATGTCAAAGTCAAAATGGGAAAGATATTCCATCCAGCGTGCTTGATGGCTGGAGAGTTTTCGTTGGGTAAGGAAGAATTCAAGCGCTTTATGGTCAGTAACTACGTGGATTTGATAACCCAGTAGCTTATCTTCCCACTTTAATAGCGCTTCAAGTATAGCGAGTGTTTCGAGTTCAAAAACTCGATAATTATGTTGAGCTGAGGTGAATTTCTTGGACATAAATCCGGCAGGCCGACACGTTTGCCATGTCGGTCCCTGTCCATACATTGCACCAACACCAGAGACTGACGCATCACAGATGACCCAGATCGGGTCTTCACTTGACAGGTCTATTGGTTTGAGTATAGGTGCATTAGCAGCTAATTGTTTCACATGGTCAAAACATGACTCGTGTGAGGGAAGCTAGTGGAAGGGTACGTTGTTTCGGGTCATTGAAGATAAAATACCAGTGTATTGAGCTACGTCTGGCATGTAGGGGGCAAGATATTGAACAAGACCGAGAAACTTTTGAACGTCATTGAAGGTATGTGGTGTCCTCCATTCTCGAACTTTGCTCATCTTGTCTTTGTCGGCATGAATACCTCGGTCATCAATAACGTGTCCGAGGCAATCAAGAACCTTAGAGTATAGTTCACACTTCTCAGCCTTGAGGTAAAGGTGTTGCTCACGCAAACACCTAAATACCTCTCGGAAGGCTTTTTCGTGTTCCTCGATTGTATTGGCAAAGATGAATATATCATCAAGGTCAACGTGAACACATTTCCCAATGAGATCGCGGAAAATGTGAGTCATTAGTCGTTGAAATGTAGCTAGTGCATTACAGTCACCTTGCATCATGATTTCGCTGATGTAGGTTCCAAAGATTGTGGCAAATGCAGTCTTCCAGACGTCACCCTTCTCATTGCGGATCTGCTCATACGCGTCTGACATGTCAATCTTTGAACGGTATTTATGTTTAGCAACATCCTGACGGATGTTGTCTTGGTCTGGGAATGGGGTAACATCTTTTACGGTGTTCTCATTCCTTTGTCAATAGTCGACAATTGTTCTGATCTTCCCGTTTTTCTTAGGGATACAGAGCATTGGAGCAGCCTGTTCAACGGTGGACTCAGTCCACCACCCTGCTCGTGTATACCGTTCAAGTTTCTCACTAAACTGAGGTCGCAGGTAATCGGGACATTTAGGCATGTAATAGTGGTAACGTTTCTTTTTGTCTATAAGTTGAATTTTATGGTTTATAGCGCGAAATGGTGGGAGTTCCTCAGGTACACCACCAAGGATATCCGCATTTCAGTGAAGCCAACGGGCACGAAGCTTAGGTATGTCTTCGTCATTGAATGGTCCATCTTCAGTGAGAAAACTGAAGTCTTGATTCACATTTGCTAAATTGGCAGCACGAAGTTGATCTTCATAGTAGGGGTGATCATATTCTGTGTCGTGGTGACCGGATAGTTCGATTTTCGACCTATCCCGGGTGTACTTTTCAGTACGAGAGAATTCCTGGACCATTTCGACAATATGGTCCATATCTTTTTCGCTTATTTCTTTGATTTTAGGTGCCGTTGAAGTGTTATTAGCATCAATCTCTTCGAGAATGATAGGAAAATTGTGAGGTAGGCTTCGATTTGTACACAGGACATTCAATCGAATGTCCTCAGCATCAATTTCATCTTCTACGAGCAGGAGTGCTCGTATCAAGTTCAGTCGAATATCCTCCATTTCAACCTTATCATCCCGCACACCACGCCATTTAACTTTCGGAGCTGAGGTGTGCGAATTATTTACACCGGAGGCATAACCCAGAGAATGTGCCATGGCACATTCTCCGGATGCATGCGCCATTGAAGTCGCCATAAAGATACCATACAAAAAGCTTGGGTATTTAAGTACTGAGAAAGAATCACAAAGGACTGCTAACCCCTAGCAGCCCAAAAAGCACTGATTGTCATCCCGGCGCCTCATGCATAAGTATCCTTTGTAAGTCCTTTGTGTGATTGTGATCATACATGGTACCGAGGGATTATTTAAATTATTTATTTTCGCAATTATCCTCATGACTCGTGCATGGTTTGTTTGATGGGACATGCATCCGGAGAATGTGCCATGGCACATTCTCTGGTCCTTGCCTCCGGTGTTAGTCAGTTAGGGTTGTCTTTGCGCCGTAAGTCTTTCGACTTCATTTCACGGCGCATAGCAGATCGTCGTTTAAGTTCAGCTGCATCCTCCCCTACTGAAAGGCAGGTGGCGACCGTCCCGTTGACAAGGATTTGATCCTTCTTGAAGTCTAAGGTGATACCATGCTTCCGCATGAAGTATGTGCCTACGATTGCATCGTATCTATCGATATTAACGATGTCAAAGTAGGTATGATCATGAATTGTTGAATATTCGGTACTCGCAATAGTACCATAGTTAAATTTAGCACGACTTCCAACTGTCCCCAGTTGGAGAGAGTGCTGCTCGGCAAGTTGATGCACTTTCACGTTAGCTAGACGTGCAAATCCAGGGCTCATGCACTCTAGAGTGCACCCGGAACCGAATAAGGTGAGTGCAGTTTGACCTGCAATTTCAACTAGTGCAACTAGTGGACGCCTTTCAGCAGCTCCACCACGGTTTGGACGGTTCATTGGCCTACTCGAACGGCGTAGTCGTACGTCAACTTTGAGTGTATCCAGTGATTCTTTCGGGTCAATTGCATACAATCTATCATTTAGGTGATATGGGTTTTGCTCGGGATCAAGAGTAGGGAACCCGGCGGTATCGAGGTCATCCTCAATGACAACCGGTGGACCACAATCCTCGAGTGGATTGTAGAAATCATCAAGGGAAATATGTGTAGCATCTCCAGAGTGAATCATTCCGAGGTAATCCATGTCACTTTCATCTCCGTTTATATAACCACCGTAGTCTTCATATTCCTCGAGGACATACTCTCCGTCTGAGGTTTCAACAACTTCAACAACCTCGTTGTTGTCATCTGACAGCAGTGGGTTTTCGTTGACGTCTTCAACCTGTTCACTTTCATCTTCTGCAGTAGCAAACAGGCAAGGTTTCCCATATTGGGGGCAAGTCGGGTCGGAGGCGTAGTGACCTACTCCACCACACCCAAAGCAAATAGCTTGCTTTTTATCGGTGGGTTTAGCGTTGCCACTATTACCACCAGATGGTTTCGGAGGATTCCCGGTGGGTCTCCTATCATTATAAGACGGTCGGTTTTGGTGAGTCGGTCTATTCCCTTTGTAACGAGGGGGAGATTTACTCCTTCGTACAAGAGTGTATCTCCGACCATTGACTATTCTAGCCTTCTCTCGGGTAGGTGAATTTGGGCGTGGTTGGTTTGCACTCCCACTACCGGGAGGTCCACGGTGATCAGATTGGCGATTTGATCTTACAGATGAGTGCTTTGCTTGTTTCAAGTAATAGCTTAGGAGAGACTGATCAGTCTCATAGCGTTGAACAGTTTTGACCATTGTTCGTACAGTCGCGTAGTCAGGTATAGAACCCCGTTTGGTCATCTCCCTGATCAGATAGTCAGGAAGGCCCTTGACAAACTGACGTTTAAAGGTGAATTTGTCAGGTATGTTGGTAATTTGACCAGCCCATCGGCAAAGTGTGTTATAGTAGTCTTTGATCCCTTTTTTAGGGTCATACTGGACATTATCAAATTGGGTTGCAGCCTCCTGCACAGTTGACATTTGGACACAATGATCGAAGATTCCGATGATCACGTCTTCGAATGTCCAATGAGTACGTGTACGGTGAGGACTTGCAACTTCGTCGTCATACCATTGGAGTGCTTTATCCCCCAGTAGCATGCCAATACATTGGATCCAGAGCTTCTCAGCTTCAGGACCCGCAAGTCGGTTAACT
>JANHQD010002570.1:23345-35530 GCA_024721195.1 Marasmius sp. AFHP31
GACGCCCACTTGTTACTTTGACGCCTACCAGACACCCGGTTCCCCTCTTTCCATCATTCCCATCATTTCCTCTCCCATCCTTGTTCTTTCACATCGTCTTCACAACCTATCCCATCCATTGTTTCCTTTGTTCTCTTTGTTCTTTTACATACAACAGTTGCTCGTTCTGGACTTGTTCTTATTCTTTATCTGGACTACTATTGTTCTGTCCTTGTTCCCTATTATCTTCCTTTATTCTCGCGCGAACTCATATTCCAGTATATAAGCTAGGCAGTTTACACCTGGTCCCCCATCTTGACTTCTTGTCATTGGGACCAGGTGAGTAGTTAATTCCGTTTCTCTTTATCTGCAATATATCTAACTTGTCATTGGGACCAGTTATCTACCTGCTCTTGCCCTCTGCTCGCTACCTCTGTCATCTCTGTCGTCGTCTCTGCTAGTCGACTTCCGCCGCCGTTGTTTCTATAGTCCTAGCGTCTAGCGCTTTAGGACACTTAGGAGAGACTGATCAGTCTCATAGCGTTGAACAGTTTTGACCATTGTTCGTACAGTCACGTAGTCAGGTATAGAACCCCGTTTGGTCATCTCCCTGATCAGATAGTCAGGAAGGCCCTTGACAAACTGACGTTTAAAGGTGAATTTGTCAGGTATGTTGGTAATTTGACCTGCCCATCGGCGAAGTGTGTTATAGTAGTCTTTGATCCCTTTTTTAGGGTCATACTGGACATTATCAAATTGGGTTGCAGCCTCCTGCACAGTTGACATTTGGACACAATGATCGAAGATTCCGATGATCACGTCTTTGAATGTCCAATGAGTACGTGTACGGTGAGGACTTGCAACTTCGTCGTCATACCATTGGAGTGCTTTATCCCCCAGTAGCATGCCAATACATTGGATCCAGAGCTTCTCAGCTTCAGGACCCGCAAGTCGGTTAACTGACATCCAGCGAAGGACTTTCAAGAGCCAGGCTTCAAAGATTTCAACATCTCCTTGGCCCTTATAGTGCTTGGGCTCATTGACCTTGAGAGCTTTAAGTCCCTCGATAACAGGACTAGCTTCTCCAACTTGTTCTCGAATCTGAGAACGGTATTTGTGGTGAATTTTGCGAACCCAAAGCCGACGGCTATAATCCTCAAGTTTATCTATCTCATGTCGTTGTGCTGCTCAGCCACGTCGACGGCGGCGTTCTAATTCACTTCGACCGTGCTTCCCAGCACCATCATTCCCGAGATCGTTTTCAAACGATTCCAGCGAGTCGATTGAATAGTCACTAACGCTGGCATACTCATCAGATGATGACTCGTCCTCCCATGGAGTATGTCTGCGCTTCTTTGGTTCGGGTTTCTTAGACGGTGGTTTGCCCGATCGTCTACTACGTCTATCATCATCTGAACTGTCATCCCCACCTCTGGGATCGCCGGGATTACGACCAGAGACACCACCGTGTTGGTTAGTCGGTCTCTGGTCATTGTTATTATTATTATTATAATGTTGATAATTATCTTCAGGTGGGTTATCCCGTTGGCCACGGTCCCACACCGAGCGTGGCGTAGTATGTTTGTCGACAGGATTCAGATCCGCATCAAAACCTATCCCTTGATCCGGGACAGCTGATTGTCCATACCTGCGGATATCGTCATTCCGCATGCGCTGAAACGCGACACGATCCACCCAACCGGGTTTCTTAGCAGTGTCTGGAGGGTAATAGATTGGACTAGACGGCGGGATCGGCCGTTTGCCAGCGCTTTTACTACCAAGGTAGACTATATCATCCTCCATTTCTGCATTAGACACTGTTGCAGCTTTGGGAGATCTTGGTTGTGAATTGATTACATGCTTGTTACGGCCAGCAGAGGTGAACTGATTAGCCGTGTTGGCTGGAGGTGTAGATTGGTCCACGCATTGTGGACTGGAGTTAACTGGTGAGTCCCTGTTGATTCCTGATCCAGAAGCAATGGGTTGGGGATTATTTTCGGTGCGTGAATAATAACGAGTTGGTCCCTGACTCTCTAGGGACTCACTCATTACTTCCTTGTAGGTTCTATGATAATCTTCACGAGCTCGTTCAGCTTTCGCTGCGCTTTCAGCTCTTTTTTGTTGTAAGGCTTGGTCCACCAACTGGGTGGTGGGCTCGAAAAACTCATAAGCCTTGTGTTCAAGTGGTGACATGGGGATAGGATCATCCGGGGGTACGACACTCTCAAGACTGGCAATCAGAGAGCTTAATACCCCAAATTTCTTATCACTTTCGTAACGTATATCAGTGAGTTCCATGGAGAACTTTGTTCCGAGGGCACGGAAGTCGCTGGTGATGGATTGGTGCACGTCCCTGACTAGGGTTCCGAGTTGTCGCAACAAAGTTTTACGCTGCTCATGTTGGCTAGCCGTCGAAGATGCACGGGTATGACTGCGAGTTGGAGATTGACTTCCCTGGTGGGTTGTCTTCCAATTCACTGTTTGGGTAAGGTCAACTTCGGAAGGTACGTTCAACTCATTTGGGTCTACTTCCATCCGGCCCATGCTTGGTAAGTACTTTTGTTGATTTGTTGGCAACAGGACTCCCTCAAGTTTCGTTGGCATGGCACGGCGCGCCATGATGGGTACGGGCGCCTGAACTTCAGACGTTCTCGTCATGGTGATTGGTGGACTCGGAGGATCTTGAGTTCAGGGTCCAGAACTAGCTTGCTCAGTTCCTTGCTGACCCGACCTCCAATTTTCAGCTGTGTTAGCGAGTGTTGAGCCTCGCACAGGTAAGGTGACTGGTGGTGGTCCCGATGCCGTAGGTGGTCGAGAGACTCCACGAATAGTCTGGCTGTCGTCTTGAGTTTCAGTCGACATTTTAGAAGCAGTGATAGTAGGTAAATGGAATAGTAAAAGTAGTGAATAGTGAGTAGAATTGTTAATAGCAATCTGAACAGTACGATTGGTACTTGATGTTCAAAAAAGTATAACGGTTAATAATTGTTGGACTTTCGTCCGAGCCTCAAGATCACACAAACTGAACACGACAAGGTTTTAAACCAATCGGTACAGTACAAGTGAAAGTTAAAGCTAAGTATCTACTCGCGCGTGTTTGCCTTAAATACGGATTGATGTGGATTATGTAACTAAACTGTGGGCGTTACAGCCTGGTGTAACGAAGTTTTCCTAGAGGCGGTTGAAGAGCCATTCGTACCTTTTACTGGTAGACACCACTTCTTCGATGTACTAGACTAGTTCTTAACGCAGAAAGCCTTTAATCTCCTGACGATCTGTCGGTCAAAAGCTTAGTCCATCGATAAGATCTCTTACTCTTACTTCATACCGCCGGCGTAAAATTTCAACTATCGGTCTTCTTTGTTCAGTACTTTCATCATACTATGGATGCTCCCCATATCCTGTCCTGCTTTCGGACCGTCTATGAAGGTGTGTCTTTATAGACTATCAATAGTCCTCTACTAATTTCTTCTCAAGAGATCCATCCTCCTTTCGAAAAGGCTATTCTCCGCCCGATGGGCCTCTCTCATCGTGCTAAACAACTCAACGAACTTTGCACTGGAAACCGAGAGGCTTATTTCACCTTGTTCCTTCAGTTCTACATTCTTTGTAGCCAAGAAGACCCCTTCCTATGCAACACTGCTATGCGCCTCAATCCTCTACAAGACTTCTTATATCTCGCTCCTCAAACTGACGATGTGGAAGGAATACTCGTACCACCGATCCAACCCCCCTAACTACCGCACACCATCGGTATTCCTCATACCCGATCCACTCCTCCGAACCGTTGTATCCCGACCCCTATTCCACTATCTTACACATGTTTCAACCCCATACGAGTTTCATACCTTGCTTTTCCTTATTTCCTCCTTCTCAAACGCTCTCATAGCCTCGGACTTGTTTCATTACTATACTACCAAACCTACCCGCGATCGACATCCGAACGTGCCGGTGGCGCCAGGTCAACACAGGTGTCCCTCCCACCTGGTATCACTCGATAACCACCGAGATGTAAGTCCGAAGAGGCCTAGCCCACCTCCGACGGCCGAGTCAGTGACGATTGACCAGAAGCCGGTATTCTAGGATTGAAGACCAAGGTTACGTGCGGTTTCTCTTTCTCCAATTACATTTACACTCGAAACTTCCTCGCTAATACATATACACGAAACTCACTTCAAACATTACTTATCCCGCTCGCAGACCTTCACACACGTTACAGAAATATCATATTTACCTTCCCGGACACTCATATATACTTTCTTTCATCTTTTGAATATCATCTCTTCTCTTCGCACCTATCTCGAGCCCCAAGCCTAAGCCCTCGTAACTCACGCTCTACGTAACAAGCTGAGTAACGTTTTCTAAACTCTCATATTCTAACCTTCGCTTCTAGCCCCTCTTATACTTCGACCTGTTCATCACGAACCCTCTTTGGAGAACCATAAATCTCCGCGATAGTGGTGGCCAACGTGGGGAACTTAAGGTTTTCCGAAGTTATTAAGTTGAGTTTCCTTACCTTCTCGTTACAGCCTTACTCTCACTATGTCCGATACACAGAACATCAATGTCCTTGCGACACCTATGCCCATTGAGGGCACGAGTGACGCACCTCACTTCAACGGTAAGTACCCTACTGACTTTTTGCGGAAAATCAAATCCCATGGACGGGCGGCACGTATCGACAAGGACGACGACCTGGTAGATTACATCTACCAGTACTCTTCCGACCGTGTCAAAGAGATTATACGCTATATCCCCGAGTTTGACATGGACGTCGCCCACAAGACTTGGATTGCGGCTCAGGAGAAACTCCTCAAACTTTTCGGGTCTACCGACGTTGACCCTCAAGTTACTCCTGAGGCATTGCGTCAATTCGTTCGAATCCATTCAGCTGAGCGGTCTTTTTCCTCTCGCACTGATGTCGAGTCGTACTACGTCAATTTTTCAAAGCTAGCGGCTCCTCTCATTAAGAACAAGTCCATCACTCAGGAAACCGCCAACGTCGAGTTCGCTAAAGGGATTCCCGTTGCTCTACAGGATTGGTTTCTGAATGAGCTCCCCGAAGCGAATAAGGTTATCGACAACCCACCCGCAATCGACGATTCATACAAGATCCTCAAGACGCGTTACAGCCGCAAGGGTTTGTTCTTCGAACCGACCAAGGCGGAGTCTCTCGATTCAGACGCTCGCTTCGATTCTCAGGGTAACCGAGTTAATTCCCTCATTGTAAAGCCTAACAACTCTCAAGCTCCAACCACGAGTACATCTTCTCGTTCTCCGGCTCAACAACCATCTCCTCCTCTGGATATGGACGCTCTGACTCGCGCCATGGAAGAATTAAAGTTGAATCATCTCAGGGCTTTAGAGAATAAGATGCAGGAGTTCATGTCGGCGGTAAACCGCCCTCCTGCTACTAACCCTTCCAGAACTCTCGCTCCTGGCCTCAACGTACAGCCTACCGGTCAAAGGGGACCTCGGCGTTGCATTATTTGCGGAAAGAGCGAGGGAGTCGATCTTAATCATCCTTTACACCCCTCTAGATGCCCCGAGACCGCCTTGCTCGTCGAAGCCGGAGACATCACCTTCGATATTTCGAAGAAGAAGTACGTCCTCCCTGACGGTTCAGACTTACCTTGGATTCCAGCCGGCGTAAAAGGAGGTGTCGCTGAACTTATACGGGCCAACAAGGCGACTAATCCTCAAGCATCTACCAACGTTATTCGACACACAAATACTCTCGGGCTATCTTGGGGAACGGACAGGCTACTGTCTCCTGATATCTTTGCTGCGTACCCACTCACTTCGGATAGTCTGCTTGCTAACCCCGCTCTCAGGTCGGGAAAAGACACGACTAACAGATTCGATCCCGTGAAAAAGCCGTCCCCGAAGAAAGACACCACACCACACGCCAAAGAAACACCTACCAACCCTAAAGCTCAAGAACCAACAACCATCAACGATCCCTCGTCGAAAATCGAAATCCCTCCTCCCTCCAACCCGATCAACCGTGAAGACGGCTGGCAACGTGCCACCAAAGAGAAGAACAGAGACCAAGATGTCAAAATGAAGGACGACACGCGAAACAAACCGACAGGACCGCAATACCGATTAACGTCTGACATTCAGGATCTCGCCAACCCAGGCGAACTCTCCAAACAACTCCTAGATGTCGATGTCACTGTGAAACTAGGAGCTCTCGTCGGTAACAGCCCCGCGATCCAGAAGCTGTGGTCTGATCTGTTTCGGACTCGGAGGGAATACACAGCTAAACCAGCTGAGTACTCCAACCTTACTTGGTTATCATCTGACGGAGCTGTCACAAACATAGACGATCTTGAATTTGACCTCGAAACACCCGGAGTTCTAGCCCCCTCCTTGTCAATCGTAGGTGACTTCAAAACCGAAGACCTCGAGCGCTTCCTGGTGAAATACGCGGCGAAAGGGGCTATGATACCGGATCGAAAATACATGGCAATGACGTGTGGCTTCTTCAATCTTAGGATTGGGGATAAGTCATACCGAGTTATGTGCGACACGGGATCCGAGCTCTGTGTAGCTGCTTCAGATTTTCCAGAGCGTTCGGGTTGCGCTATCGACCTGGACGGTATGCATTGGCAATTGCGTGGATTATACGGACAACCCGAGAGGTTGCAAGGTCTCTGTCCCGACGTTCCGCTTGAGATTGGGGGACACATGTTTCCCATGCATTGTTTTGTTTCTCGTTCACCCATTGGCGACTTTGACATTATTCTAGGGCAACCTTTCTTTCAATACTACTGTGCTCGTTTCGAATACTACCGCTCCGGCAAAGTTTCACTCATACTCTGGGAGTCAGGCGACAGACGTCACGAACCCACAGTCGGTATTACCATAGCCGACCCAGGGAACCCAAGGAATACGACTTCGATACACCCTAACAACCATTCTCGAGCCCAACACCCCGACTGCGCCTTACAACGCTCTGCCACCATTGAAGAAGTCGAAGACGAGGAAGATCTCCCGGGTTTTCGTCGCTGAAGCCTCAACCAAGGATCTTCAATATGGCTTCAGCAACACTCGGAAGATCGTTCGAAGCCCTTATGGGCAACGAAGAGTTTTCAAATTTTGATTCTCTACTTTCTCTTGACCCCCCTGATACTTTTGACCCCATGATACGCGATTACCTTTCTTCAATGGGACTTTCCCCTTCATCTTTAGTTTCAGATTCTCCTTGGATACGACGCTTCGCTAATCTTAATTATTCTTCTAATACAGGTGCAACAACGAAACCACGAGGACTCCCGAAACGGAAATACAAACCAGTCGACAGGAAAGTCCGCCCGGTACCAACGTACATGCCAGATCCAATAGCCCAACAGTTCAAGCCCATACCCATCGCTACCCCCACCGACCTACCTACTCATCCACCTTCCTATAAATCCCTCAACTACGGTTCTCGTGTCACTCTAGAACGCTTCGAGGACATGCTATCACGTATTGAGCCTGGTATTCTTACCCCTCAAGAGATCGACCTACTCGCCCACGTTGTTAGAAACCGGGAGATGGCTTTCGCGTTCAACTACCACGAGAAAGGGGAATTCAAGCGCGACATTTTCCCCGACTACAAGATACCGGTGATAGAGCATACCCCTTGAGACCGAAGGACGCTTCGAAGTAACCACGTCCAGCTACCGAGCATCGTTATTCGTGGTGGCTAAGAAGAACGGAGTACGTATTGTCATTGATCTCCAACGTCTAAATTCTGTCACCGTCAAAGATTCCTCTCTCCCACCCAACGTCAATGAGTTTGCAGAAAAGTTCAACGGCTACGCGATGTACGGACTACTCGACTTGTTCTCTGGATTCGACGCCAGGGTTGTGGATGTTGCATCACGCCCGCTTCAAGCATTCCACACCCCAATAGGACCACGTCAGCAAGTGACTCTTGTACAAGGCTATACAAACTCAGTTCAAGAATTTCAAAGGTGCGTCCGACACGTCCTAGCTCAAGTCTTTGACATTGCAGACAACTTCATCGACGATTGCGGCCTTACGGGACCACCAACTCGCTACAACGACGAACCTATCCCCGGCAACCCAGCAATCCGGCGATTCGTATTCGAGTACATTCGCAACCTCGATCGTGTCCTGGGAGCAATGATCATGGGAGGAATCACAGCTTCGGGCACCAAGGCGATTTTAGCAGCTATCCGTCTTCGAATCGTTGGGTCAATCGTGTCCCTTGAAGGCTGGATTATCGAACCATCAATTGTTCAGAAAGTTCTGGACTGGCCCTTACCGGTCTCTGTCCCCGACGTACGAGGATTCCTCGGTACCGCTGGAGTTGGTCGGCGTTGGATCAAAGGCTTCTCCCTCATCGCTAAGCCCTTAACACTTCTCCTGAAGATAACTGATGAGCCTTTTGAAATTACCACAGACGCCGTAGAGGCCTTCGAAGCCCTCAAATATCGTATCACTCGTGCGCCAGTACTGATCAAGGTCAACTATGAGGCAGCCCTCAAGATCTCCAAAGCCCCGAGACTCTCTGACGAAGGACTCATTATCGTTGGAGTAGACTCGTCCTGGAAAGGGGCAGGATGGGCAGTCTATCAGGTACGTGATCGACTTAAACGACCTGCCTTATTTGGGTCCTGCACCTTTAACGACCGCGAACAAAATTACGGACAACCCAAGACTGAAGTCTACGGAGTATTCCGAGCCCTCAAGGAGTTGCGACACCGATTATGGGGAGTACATTTTCGCCTACAATATGATGCTATTTCCCTCACACAGATGCTCAAACGGTTCGACGACGTCCCAAATGCTCCCATTCTCCGATGGCTGTACTTCATTCGACTCTTCGATTTCGAAATGCAACACGTCCCGGCTGACCAATTCAAGGTTGAGGATGGTCTCTCCAGACGAGGGAAAGCGCCTGAAGATGCTAAGTATGAAGATCCTCTTGACGCTGATGAATTTCTCGAAGTCTATCTCGATTCTACGGCGGTCTCATCTCTCATGGACACTCTTATAGCTAAGTACTCAAATCCTTTCTCCTCTTCTTCTCAGTTCCTTGTTTCCTCTCCCTTCCACGTTTCTGATTCGTTTTGCGTTTCCCCGATTCCTGTTTGCTCCTCTGGACAATACATTTTTAATACTCGTGCTTCCTTCCTCACCCCATACCTACCTTTCATTCCGAACGAACGGAACACCACAGCCATTGAACAGACTGACGAGTTCCTTCTCGGGGACGATATTGTCACCCTCTCCTTCACAGCTTATTCGAGGGGAACTTCAACTCAAAGCACCCCCCTCACACAGCCCGACTTCATTTATGGCGCCTTTGACGAAAACAGGCCGGAGTTCTGGGTAGACTTACGAGCTTTCCTGTTGACAAGTGAGTTCCCTACCTGGTGTACTTCTAACCGAGACCGAACTAGGTGGATCAAGAAAGCCCAACGATTCTTTGTGCAACACGATAAGGTTTGGTTAGCACCGAAGCGAAATTCTTCTCACCTCCCTCGCTTAGTTATCGAACGACTCGAACGTCGTGGTACCCTCATGGCCCAAGCCCACAACGAGGTCGGCCACAAGGGCCGAGACGCTGTATACAAGAATCTCTCCGACCGTTTCTACTGGGCACGCATGTACCGAAATGTGCAGTACTTCATTCGGTCATGTATCGAGTGTCAGAAGGCGACAAAGAACATCCCGATACTTCCGTACAACGAATCATGGCAAGCTCCCTTGTTGCGCCATTTCAATCTCGACTGCGTCCACATGCCTGTAGGACTAGGAGGCGTCAAATATATCATTCACGCGGTCGAGCCAACGATCTTGTGGCCCGAAGCAAAAGCGGTTAAGTTTCTAAACTCAAAGAACGTTGCTTCATTCATCTACAGTTCCATCATTTGCAGATTCGCATGCGTCCCGTACATATCTTTTGACGGCGGTCCAGAATTCAAAAAGGAGGTTCTCGCCATGCTCAAGTCTCAGTACAACTGCACCATCTATTTCTCCTCTCCATATCACCCCGAAGGTAACGCCCCGATCGAGCGAGCTCACCCTATCCTCGTAGACGCCATCTTCAAGAGCTGTGGAGACGCAAAGGGGTCTTGGCCGAAGTACCTCGATGCCTCCCTATTTGCGGCAAGAGTAACAACTTCACGTGCCACGGGTTTTTCTCCTTACTACCTCCTCTATGGCACCCACCCCGTTTTCTCATTCGACATTGAAGAGGCAACTTGGCAAACTCTGGACTGGGACAAGGTGCGTACCGAGACGGATCTTTTGGCGCTGAGAACTTTACAGCTTCAACGCCGGGATCGAGACCTCCGCAAAGCCAATGAAACCATTCGACAGACAAGGCGACGGGCGATCGAAGACTACGCTGCACGACACAAACACAAGTGGAGCTTTCAGGATTACGAAGAAGGAATGTACGTATGGCTACGAGAATCTCAGTATGACGAGACCAAGGGGGACAAGGGAAAATGGACCTACGCTGGTCCATACATCATTCACGAGAAGCGAGCTAACGATGCCTTTGTCCTACGAGAACTCAGTGGAGCCGTCCTTCAAGGTCATGTCAACGTTCGACGCCTGCGCCTGTTTTATTTTCGGCCAGACAACCAAACCCTCAAGACCGCACTCAAACCTGCCACAACCACGTCAATCGGATCATCTGTCACTTCTCACATCCGGTATCGCAACGCCCCCTTTTATCGAGCCCGTATCGGACTTATCTGGGATTGCACTTCCCTACCCTTTTCCTTTTAACTCATGTCACGACCAATACTCACATACATCCTTTCCATATTACTCTCTAGCCTCAATGCCTCAGATCTACCGTTATATCACCGAAGATGGCTCGTACATCACTTTCCCGACTTCGGACACTCCTCCACCACGAAATGGCCGTCTCTCTCCTTCCTCTGTTCCTATTACTACTCGACTTGACCTGCTACATAGCCGCCGAGCATCGTTCTCGTTCATCCCAGACGAGTTTCTTTTCAGAATTCCACACGCCTACCTCACTTCGGCACCGTTCTTCCGACAGACTTGGGTATCGAGAGATTGGTGTAAACAGCGCTATATTCCACTCTCTGCGCTTACCTACGGTACCGAGACCTGTCCTTCAGACGAGATAGCTTGTGGAGTTCTCGACACGCCCCTCAACATCCACAATTACATCGAGGACACTCCGAATAACCCCAGACTCATCGGCCTGATCTACCACGGCGTACAACAACTTCCGTTCACCATACCATATGCATACAACCTCAACAACATGTTCTCGCCCTCTGTCCCATACACCATTTGGCGCAGAGAACTCATTACGACACAAGATGTCAAAGACTACTTGTCCTACCTCCGAGCGAACGGTCGCACAACCGAACCACCACTCGACCAATTCCCCCCAACATTTCGCACCGCTATGGAACCCCTCACCCCAACCACTTTTCACAATCTCACGCAGCCATTCGGCATTGAGACGGTACGACCAGGTTACGACGTCTTGATCCACCTCGAAACGGGTCTCCCAGTTGCTGAAGTCCACCCAGCCAAGCTATTTTGGGCAGCAGTGGATGCTATCGTCGCTGACAGCGGCTTTCGAGCGTTTGGTCAGCTCAGTAGGGAAGGTCTTATCCGAAGAGTACAGAACGAGACGGGGTTTTATTTCATCGATGGACCTTTATTTGCCGAGTATTTCCTAACCTTCCGTGACTACATTTTACAGGACATTCCTCAACGGAGTCGCCCCCGACTCACATATGGTTCCAGGTATATGGTTGACCGCGAAGATTAACGCCTTTTGCTCATTTCTAGGCGTGATTTCGAGGTCGAAATCGAAGCACCCCCCTCTGTGGAAGGAATACTCGTACCACCGATCCAACACCCCTAACTACCGCACACCATCGGTATTCCTCATACCCGATCCACTCCTCCGAACCGTTGTATCCCGACCCCTATTCCACTATCTTACACATGTTTCAACCCCATACGAGTTTCATACCTTACTTTTCCTTATTTCCTCCTTCTCAAACGCTCTCATAGCCTCGGACTTGTTTCATTACTATACTACCAAACCTACCCGCGATCGACATCCGAACGTGCCGGTGGCGCCAGGTCAACACAGGTGTCCCTCCCACCTGGTATCACTCGATAACCACCGAGATGTAAGTCCGAAGAGGCCTAGCCCACCTCCGACGGCCGAGTCAGTGACG
>JANHQD010002572.1:0-41857 GCA_024721195.1 Marasmius sp. AFHP31
TACCCCTCAGATGGGTCGCTGGTTGTCTCATACCCCGCTAGCCTACTGTCCTCTAGTCTGCGACCTATATTATTTAGACCGCCTTCAGCAGAACGAAGCATGGCATTATACCGATTCGGAAGTTTGTAGAACAGAGCGACCCCTACAGGTTTCGGGTGCAGTGGGATGACTTAGTATCGTCTTATCCTTCTGCGCTAGTCCTGAACCTTTTACTAGCCGTTCGGGCTCACGCTAATACTAGATATACTTCAGAAATTATACCTTCTGAAGTTCCCTAAATCGCTTAAAATTAAGCTAAAATTGTGAGCGCTAGTAGCAGGCGCTACAGCGGTTTCCTCGTAGTCAGCCATTGGGAGTGCAGTTTAAAGATCCGTATGCCTTGGAGAGTGTTGATTGGCGGTGGCAGAGTCAGAGCTATTTGGGGGCTTCAGGCTAAGGTACGTCCCACTTTTGTTGTCTGAACACTCAAGTCTTCAAGCTGTACTTGCTGACGTAGAGTGGCGCTGCGAATGCTGTTGTATTTATTATGTTATACTGACCTATTTCAATCAATTTGAATGGCCTGTGACCGGTGACCAGTTCATACAAAATTGGGAATTCATATGAACCCACCATCACCTGTGACGCAGCGAGAAAAAATCGAATATCGGGTCCAAGAAGCCAAATTTGGCAAGCTCGGAGGTGTCACAGGGTGGGGCAATTTGAATGGACCCCCTGTGACCTTGTGACCTTTCAAATTTTTTTCAAGAATTTTGAGGCTTGTGACCTGTGACATTTGAATTGATCGAAATAGGTCAGTATATCACAGGAAGCCTGGGTAAAACCAGGCCCCACTGAACTTGACCGCACACCCCCACTATGAACCATTCCACCCTGTCCCTGGCCTTACCTTGTGCACATGCTTATCCTTTCCCCCAACAAACACTCGGATATGGACAAGCAAGAAGACACGGTCATGCAGCCTGCGAGCGATCAAAATTTCAATTCCAGCTCTGGGATCTTCACTATCAACAACAACAGAGTAATTGAGCAGAAGCATTCTGTGTATTGGTCTATTTGTGGGACGGAAGAAGAGGAAGCGGAGTATAACGAGGTAAGAAGGGAGGTATTGGACGTCAAGACACTAGAGTTTGTCCCGATTGGCTCCGAACAAAGCACCTTCATTGAAAAATCATTTCAGGGGATCAAAAAGGGACTATAGTCGTAGTGGAGGCTTACAAAGGCAGCGAAGCCCCAGAGGTATGCACTTAGACCTTCTGAATGTTTAAGATTGTTGACTGTCAAGACAGGACTTGAGAAAAAGCTTCGTAACCTATTCTAGACACCTGTAGGTTTTTCATGCCTTTGTCAAGTTGAGAATACTTGGAAGTTGTCATGAAGTGCCGCTTTAATGGCATCCAGCTGGGCCTGCTGGGATTGCTGCTGATTAACGAGGCGGGTAAGAAGGGCTTCGAGAGTGGTGTTGGCGGTTGCCTGAGTAGACATGCTGGATATAGTGGAGGTAGTGGTTTGGGAGGCGTGTCCTAAAGCGCTAGATGCTAAGACTTTGGATATAGAAACGACGGCGGCAGAAGTTGACTAGCGGAGACGACAACGGAGAGGACAGAGACAGCAAGCAGAGAGCAAGAGCAGGTAAAGAACTGGTCCCAATGACAAGTTAGATATATTGAAGATAAAGAGAAACAAAGTTAGCTACTCACCTGGTCCCAATGACAAGAGGTCAAGATGAGGGACCAGGTGTAAACTACCTAGCTTATATACTGGGGTATGAGTCGTGCGAGAATAAAGACAGATAATAGGGAACAAGGGGAAAACAATAGGAGTCCAGGTATGGAATAAGAGCAAGTCCAGAACGAGTAGTTGTTGTATATAAAAGAACAAAGAAGACAAAGGAAACAATGGATGGGATAGGTTGTGAAGACGATGTGAAAGAACAAGGATGGGAAGGGAAATGATGGGAATGATGGGAAGAGGGGAACCGGGTATCTGGTAGGCGTTAAAGTAACAAATGGGCGTCAAAGTGACAATCAGGCGCTGAAAGGGGAATGGGCGCTAAGAAAGGAAAAGATAGGGGAAAAGCGGCACTTCATGACAAGCTGCTGGATCATTGCGTTTTGCTGGTTAAGAGAGTCCTGTAGGGTGGCAATACGGGCTACAGCATCCAAGCTGGGGGTATACGAGGCAGAGACTTGGGTGGATGGGGTGGTGGAAGCAATGGTGGTGGTAGGAGCAGGTGGAGAGGCGCCAATGATGACTGCCTCCCCTGGGACCACGGTGAAGGGGACTGCCGGGTTGATCCTAACAACCCTTGTGGGCCTGAGACCTAAACCACGCATGCACACCAGGAACTTGTCCTGACAGACGGACGTGTGATGTCCAAGGCATTTGCAGTGGTGGCACTGCTCCTGGCCCTGATTTCCCTGGGCCTTGGTATGGTCTGTCGCACCACAGCCATAGCAATGGTTGCGTATGGCTCTCATGAAGTCCTTGTGGGTCTTACCATTGCCCCAACAGGGTTGGTCTGGGTGGCACTAGTGGCACTGATGGTGGTGGTGGTGGTCTCAGTGTGTTTCCGAGTGCTAAACCCTTCTGGTTCTAGGGCCCTTTCAGCTCTGCATGAACGATCCTCCAGATCATCCAGGTCCTTCAGGTCTCCCTGGGCTAGGTCCATTGTCACAAGGAGTTTCTTTACCTCCAGGTTGAGTCCACTTCAAAAGCGGATCATGAGGTCGGCATCAGAGAGGCCTGTCTTGGCCCCTGCATCCTGGAAGTCCTGGCTATAAATGGTGACCGCCTTGTGTTATGGATCGTCACACTCAACATCTGTACATCCGGGGACAGCTCAATCACCCGGGATTCTTCAAGGATTATTCCCACAAGTACCCCAAGGTCCCAGAACCCCAGAAATCGTCCAAGAGACCGACAAATGACCGTTTAGACCACGCGTGAAGGTCACACGGCCATGGTCTGGACCAGACACAAGTAGGATACTTCTGGGGTCCCCAAAATTCTCCAATACCAAGAGAATTCCCCCCGGGACCCTTTCATTTCCGACTTTCTGCCTTATTTTCCGCAGTAATTAGTTGTAAGACCCCAGGAGTGACTCCGCACTAATCCCCCAAACACCCAGTTGGGCTGTGCGCTACTCCGCGGGCTGGATATTCAATTATACAGCTTTTATGGTAGATATTTTCCCATGCCCCGGCAAAGTCCATGGAATTGTCTAGGCCCTACGGCTTATAGGTAGAACAGTATATACATTACTAGGCAGTGCTGTAGGTAGTCCAAATCATATAAAAGGCCTGAGGTTTCTCAGCCTAGATATTGTTGTTGTTGTTGCCCCGTTATTGTTGTTTCCCTTGTCCCCTCTCTGTTCCCTGTCTGATCTCTCTCTCTGAGTTCTCTTAGGTTGAGCCTTAGCTCCCCTTAGTTGTTTTAGTGTCCTTAGTGTCCCTGAGTCTTCCTTGAGTCTCTCAAGTAGTAGTTTCGTGTCTTAAAGATACCCAGAGGTCTTTAGCAAGTCTTGGTGAGTGTCTTAGCTGTATCGCTGTTGCTACTAGCTGCTTTAGAAGTAGCTATTAGTATCTAGGTATTCTGGTATCAGATATTCTGCTTCCTCAATCCCCCTTAGAGTTGTTGTGTACATTTCGTGTGCTTCTGCATAGGTCTTAAAATCGGACTCGTTACGTGCAGCGGTTAGAGTCAATGATCCATAACATAATATCTAGGCTGTTGATTGAGCCATTATGTCTGCTACTAGAACTAGGACATGTACTAGTTTGTCTCGTGTTGAAAGAGAACAATCTTGTTCTCCTTCACCTGAACCTTCAGCATTCAGGAGTCCTTCATCTAGGAGGACTCAAAGCCCCAGTAGCCATCCAGGTTTTCAGACACCTGGAAGGAGGCTAGTAGATGATACTGAGAGGAGTAGTGTGAGTACACCTTCCCCGGTGAACCTATTCCGTCCCTCAGGTCCTCTTGATCCCCATTCCCCTCGTAGTTCTCCCCGCCCAACTCTCCCCTTTGGTCTTCCCACATCTTCCCCTCCATCTCGTCTTCCCTCAAGTCCCCCTCTTCAGGATATCTCAAATCGTCCTGAAACCCCTTCCCAAGTCTCAAGGCCAGAAGATGAGACTCCAGAACCACTGCCCAATCAATTGCAGGATGATAGGCGTCGTGTTATCTGAGTGCAAACAGAGCCTGAGGAGATTTATCCATCACCCTCAACAACAGCTCATTCCTCTTCAAGTCCATATGCAAGGAGGACAGAAGGTTTCAAAGGTTCTGAAACCTCATCTTCATCAACCAGTGAATCGTATTTACGACGTTCACAAAGAGTTGTTGATGAGGATGCTCCTGTAGTGTTACCAACAACGCCAACTCGTCCTGGACAAAGAATCACACCCTTGTTGCCAACATCTGTGCAAGCAAGTTCAGGTGGTTCTCGATGGTCCACTGGTAGGGAAAATGTGCCTATATCACCTAGGACAATTCCCATCTCTGAGGTTGGGGTATATTTCCCTAGTCCAACTAGACGTAATGCAAGAAACCCTGAAGTTTCGAGGAACCAACAAGGTGGAGTCTTAGGAGAACTAGAGAGGCGTGTAGTGACCTTACTACGCAGAATGGATTGTCCATTGAGAGGACATTCACTCAGAGGTTACTTAGATATGTTTCAAAGGTTCGTAGAGTCAGACACTTGGTTATTGCCTACTTATGTTCGAGATTTCTTCGTAGCTAATCCAAGTGGACATTGAGAATGTTGTGCAATATGCTAGACACCCAATGGTTCAGCGAGGAATCCGACGACTTGCGGGTACTGAACCTCTTTGTGGGTTCAGCCAGATGTTTGATCTACCACCACAGATTCGTTCCTTTAGTAGGAGTACGAGTGGTGCCCTGGAATACACTCTGTATCCCCAAGGCCAAGGTACACGTGATGAAGTGATAAACGCAATAGAAGAGCGTGTGGATCACTTCATGCTTGCCATGAACTGTCCAGTGAGAAGACAGGTGATGAATACTTACATTGCCTTATTCCAGTCATTTTTGGATATGCCGGATGATAGATTACCGACGTATGCTCTTGAATACCTTTCAAACAGTGCTAACAGAGTGGATTTGAATTTTTTCATTCACTATATGCACAGACCTGAGACAGAGTATACTACGTGAGCTACCTGCTTACAACGAAATACAATCTGCCGATGATAGTGTTTTCAATGTACGTCCACGTTCACCTACTCCAGAACCAGTGGGTAATGCAGAAAATACGTGGGACGCACACTATGATCGCATCCGTCGATGGTACCTCCTGGGCCAGATCAACCGTTCACAATATCTAGAGGAGATGAGAACATCAGCAATTAATTTCGATGATAGGACGGCAGCTGAACGTGTACGCTTACCGTTCCCTGAAGCAGAAGAATTGGTGAATGGTGAGTATATTCCGACCCGTCCCAACAACCCTGTTCTCCGCTCAACGACTACCGATTCGGAATTTCGTCCTAGAGTACTTGAGGAGAGTCCACGGCGCTCGGAGTTGGTTCAACACCCAAGCATAGTGAATGAAAGCAATCGTTCAACACACGTTGAACGACAACGAGAGCCCAATTTATGGAGCTCTTATCGACAAGGAGTGAGTTCATCAACTCCCCGCCGCTTTCAACCCTCTTCCAGATACCCAAGACCGATTGACTTGTCGGATTTCAAGTCAAGTGAGGAAGAGTTTCCTATGAGACCAACACCGAGGCCGAGTCCTCGATGTCGAGGCGTACGATTTAATCCGACGCCGGAATACCGTGAGGTAACACCAGCTGCCACTTCAGCACGGCGAGCTGGTGAGGTCTGGACTGTGGGTTACCGTCACACCCCACTCAGAGGAGACGTCTCCCGTCATCGTCGGGTGATGAAGGTGAAGTTCAAAGTAAGTATAAAGGTAAGAAAAAAGAGGATGATAACGCACCCGATAACCCAGAAGATCCTAACAACGAACGCCCTATTGAATCGGGTTGTATGGAGTTTTTCGAAAAAAACAGTGAAGGTGAGGTGCAAAGGATATTGGTGGTTGATGATGATGGTGAGGGAGCAAGAGAAACGGCCGAGGGAAGTGTTCAAACGCCGAGGTCAGAGCATGTGAAAAGATTGCCTGCACTGGAATCTGACTTGAACGCCCCGGATATCCTGCCCTGCCCAGCTGCACAGCCACCCATACCCTCTTATTCCGCTACTCCCACCACGCTTGGACCTTCCTCTTTCGATCGCGACATTCCTCCCCATCTACCTCTTCAATCTTCGACTTCAAGGTCAAGTAATCAAGACTCACGGAGGATCGGCGAGGATGGAGGCAACGAAAGCAATGAGCGGATGAGAAAGTGGGAAGAAAAAGGGAAGTGGAGAGAAGGTATGCCGTCAACACCTCCCTCCACTTCAAGGCTTACAGAATCGAGCTGGAGGAGTCATTCTCATAGCTCAGCTCGAGGCGATGCCCCTCAGAGGGCTTTCCTCCAGGCTCAGAACTTCCGACAGGCAATGGCAGCAGCGAACGAATCAGTAAACCAGGCAGAACCAACGCCCCCAACTCTTCCCCTTTCTTCTACCCCCGCATCGTCAATGCCTAGAGAAGATCAGGGCGATGACAATGCTGCAAGTTATGGGGATGCGACTCGAAGATTTGGCCATAGAAGATTAGGCCGTTCATTATCCTCCGAGGATGTTGGTTCACACCACGGTGAATCGAATCGTTTGAGAGACAAGGTAGCAAATAGCTCCTCATCTATGGGAAATGAAATGGCGAACAGCCGTTCAAACCCTTCAGAAGGTGTGGTGAACTACTCACCTGGATCTTCGCCACCAGGATCGTCACCACCGGCATCTTCAAGAGACAAAGGAGGATCGTCGGATAGACACGACTGTCAGGGAGTTGTATTGCAGCAAACAGGTGGGTCCCCTCCCTCAACATCGTCGGGAGATTCGATTATGGGTAAGACTGATACGAGTTCCACGACCTCAGACTCGATTATGGATACCTCAACCTTGAGTTCAACCTCGTATTACTCGTTTTCATCGTCTAATGGTGACGATCGTTGATCTGCAAGTTTTTCGAATGAGCGACTGCCCGACAACTCCGAAAATACGCGCTATCTCGCTATAGGACCACCTCTGCCTCCTCCACCGCCTCCTCCACCTAATTGGCCTGGCAGTTACGGTTACGGCTATGGTATGGGACCTCCCCCTCCACCACCACCACCTCCGCCTCCTACTGCGTTCAGATACGGATTCCCTCCCCCTCCCCCAATCCCTCCTTTCAGTTTTGGACCCCCAGGCCCTCCAGGACCTCCCGAACCACCTGGCCCTCAAGGCCCTAGCGGTCCATCAGGTAGGAGTGCTTCCCCGACTACGTTTAACAGGGAAGAAAACTCACGATTGGTTAGAGAAGCCGTGAATCGAGAGTCTAAGCTCGAGATCAAGAAACCCCGAGAGTTCGACGGTTCGAAACGGGAAGAGTTTCGTGGCTTCATTAGTGAGTGCATTAGGATGTTTGTGGCGAAACCTCACGTCTACGTTTCTGATCAGGATCGTGTCCAATTTGCCTCCTCGTATCTTGCAGGAGCCGCGGCACGCATGTTTCAAAACTGGGCTGAGAGAGAGTTGAACAACGGTGAAGTTCACGCCGCCCTACATACTTGGCCTGACTTTGTAAACGAAATGAGATGTTTGTTTGGTGTCTACGATGAGCAACTCCAGGCTCAAGCTACGTTAGACAAGGTACTGCAACGATTTCGTGAGTCGTTTGCAGAATTTTTGGTACGATTTGAGGATGCGTCGTTGTTAACGCGATATAATGAATATGCATTGAAATGGCGACTGATTGCTCAAGTCAGACGTGATCTAAGGGATAGAATCACCTACGTTGGTGGCATCCCTGAGCATTACCGTGACGTGGTCGAAAAATTGCTCGAAATCGACAGTGCCCGTCAGGCATTCACGGATATTGGTTTGGTAAACCGACCGGTAAGTTCTTATCAATCAGCAAGTCAGAATTGTTTAGCTTCGTCTCCCGCTGACCCTGACTCGTTGGCTGTAGTTCCTGCAAAAGGCAACCGGTTTGGACCCCGAGTTAACAAACAACCGGAACAAGCTCAAGCCAGAGCTG
This sequence comes from Marasmius sp. AFHP31, assembly GCA_024721195.1. NCBI lineage: Eukaryota > Fungi > Basidiomycota > Agaricomycetes > Agaricales > Marasmiaceae > Marasmius > Marasmius sp. AFHP31. The sequence goes on from JANHQD010002572.1 coordinate 8,156, forward strand.
CCCAGGACGTGTCGACTCCAGAACAACCGATAATGAGGATCTCTCGCCAGGAACGCAAAAGAGGAATGGCCAATGGTTTGTGTTTCAGGTGCGCACAACCCGGCCATTACGGTAGAGACTGTCCTAATGATCCTGTGGACAGTCTACCACCGATCAAAGCGTCTGGGCTTGTAGGTTTTGTTTATGAAGATCTACCTGTGGACGCCGATTTCTTCACATATGAGTTTGATGAACAGGGTGAGGCTCGTCTCGTGGAGAATATTGACGAAGAAGACACTACCGAAAGCAGTAACAACGTGGATCATGCATCGGGAAACGAGCAGGGGACTCAGGACCTCGAGAAGGGAGAAAACTGAGCCCCCGTAGTCATATACCCCCTTCAAATTTTCGAAACACAGATACTACGTTACCAATTGGACGAGTCTCGTTACGATCAGCAATTGTCTCAAATTATGCTGGTCTGTCTTCAGGATACGAAAGAGCCTCAATTACTTCCAATTCAGATGAAGCATTCGTAATCCAATCCCATCTTTTTTCCCTCAACAACCCCGCACTACCCACTCTGGTCAATTGCAGCGCCTTAAGATTGTTTATCGATAGCAAAGAAGCTCAACGCTACCTGGATTGCATCGAACGTTTACCAAGACCGGTGGCCTTAACTCTTTTCGACGGACAGGACACATCAGGAGGTTTAATTACACATGCGATTCGCACCCCGCTTCTTTTCCTGGTACTGCGACCATCGGTTCCGGATGTGGTTTTATACTGGGGCTCGGTGCAAGGGTGTACTGAAGTCTCTTCAGTCGATGCAACGTAAAGCTGCATTGTGGATCTGTGGTGCGTTCCGCACCTCCCCTACTGGGGGGATTGAGGCCCTTGCAGGCCTGATCCCTGTTGACCTTCACCTCCGGAAGATGGCCAAGCGGGCCGCTCTCAGAGGTTCCACCCTTACGGGCACACACCCTCTCAGGGCATTGTTCCCATCGGGGCTATATCAGCGGGCAGACCACCACCTTCTCTCCATGACCTCTAGGCCGCATCCACAGGCCAAGAAGATTGTGGGCCCCGTACCGGACATGGTAGCTACCATGCCCGAAGTTACGGAGTGGTTTGACCTAGTCGATGGGTTGGCCGCTCCGGGGAACCAGATTCGGGACTTGTCCCCAAACCAGATCTGTTTCGACAAGTCCCCCAGGGCCTCGGATCAAGAGGCTGAAGGGGAAAGTCGCTCTGACTACCTGAATCGCCTCCTATTGGAGTGCGAATGGGACCCAGAGGGGATTGTGGTGGCAACAGATGCCTCCGTCCCCCCTTCAGTGCGGCACCAGTCGGTGGCCGGATTTGAGGCCTATGTAGGCGGGGAGAGGGTCTTTGGCTCTCGCTTTGCCTCGGGGCACGTCTTAGCTCCATGTGCGGAGCTTGTAGCGATACGTTTTACGGTAACCCGGGTCATTTCCGGGGCAGAGCCGTACAAGCGCATCACTGTCTTTACAGATTCCATAGCTGCGGCTGAGAGAGCTGTAGATCCGTCTTTGTACTCAGGCCAGGCCCATTCCTTGGCGGTGTGCAAGGCGTTGAATGAGTGGCTCCTTGAAGACGAGGATCGAGAGATCAAGTTCGTGGAGGTCCCCTCCAGTGCCAAGTGGTCAGTGCATCACTCGGCCCACCTGTTTGTGCGAGGCCTGCCCCCTATCGGGGCGGGCAGCGCACCACAGACATCCCTTGATTACCTTCGTAAGAAGGCTACGGACGCTTGCCAGGACGCGTGGGTGACGCGCTTCCAGGAGGCAAAATACAAGGGCGGACAGTTCCTGGAACTGAACGACCTCAAGGGTAAACCCCTCCAGCCTAAGTACACCAGTGGGGGTACATGGCTCCCTCATATTGGTCGCACCAACTCCCTTACATCAAGGGTGGTCAGGTGCATCACAAATCACGCTCCAGTAGGAGAGTACTATCGCAGGTTCCATATTTCGGAATCTGAAGACTGCAGGTGTGGGCGGGCCCTCGAGACTCGCTTGCACGTGCTGTTCCGCTGCCCACAGGCAGCACGTACGGGGCCCATCAGATGTCTGGGGGACCTTGTTAAATTCCTCGATGCCAACCCAGTAACGTTTGCAATGAGGAACCAGCTCTCTAGAGCTGGAGTGGGATGAGCAACGCGGGCCTGGATTAGGTGCTCAGCAGACCCTCCGGGGTGGCGCGGGACTTGCAGCCGGGCATAGGCCGCGGGTTGTTAAAGGGCTGTAGTGCTAGGGTGTACCAGGTCGGTGGAGTTGCCTTATCTGCCCACAGGCGCTTGGCGCAGTGGGTTCGTTCTGCTTGCTGGCTTCGGGTGGCGGGCCTATATAACGTAGTGGATGGGGAACTCTAGTATTGTTTTATTATGGGTGTGACGCGCATGTATGTAGATAGTGCTGGGCCCGGACTGCGATCGGGCACCGGGATATAAATGGTAGATTCAAAAAAAAAAAAAAAAAAAAGAGAAGGTAATCTGAAATTCAACAGGCCCAAAAGATCCGGACTGGTCACTGAGCTGATACTCCAGGAATGTATGAAGCTGGACTTTTGTTCTGACTATATGTGGCCCCACCATCATGATATTTTTGAAAATCATTGGCAGTGAGTCGGCTCCTTCAAACTTGAAATGGACTGCCAGTGATGGTCTCATGCTTGGAATACAGAGATAGCAATCATGGATACCATTGTCACAATAAGGGCTATGCAGGCAGCAAAAAATTGATATTGGTGTTCTCTTTTGGATTTGTCATTATTCGTCTCGCAGACTAGGTGTGGAGTGTTGATGTTGACGTATTGCCCAGACTTCCTCTGAGCGTCACCCCCATTGTGAGTGATCTTCACAGAAAAAGTCACAACGTGGTTGCACTCCAAGTCAACAGGAGTTCTGCCAGGACGGATAGGACAAGATCTTATGGTTTAGTGAGTGTTCACAATCTAACGAGTTCTGAATCTTGAGTCTTGGGTGCCTATCTCGTTGGTGTCATGAAGTGCCGCTTTTCCCCTATCTTTTCCCTTTCTTAGCGCCCACTCCCCTTTTAGTGCCTGTTTGTTACTTTGACGCCCATTTGTTACTTTGACGCCCGGTTCCCCTTTCCACATCACTCCTATCATTTCTTTCCTCATCCTTGTTCATTCACATCGTCTTCACAACTTATTCCATCTATTGTTTCCATCATTCTCTGTATTCTTTCACATACAACAGTTACTCGTTCTGAACTTGTTCTTGTTCTATACCTGGACTACTATTGTTCTTCCTTTGTTCCCTATTCTCTTTCTTTATTCTCACACAACCCATATTCTAGTATATAAGCTAGGTAGTTTACACCTGGACCCTCATCTTGACCTCTTGTTGGGACCAGGTGAGTAGTTACTTCTATCTTCTCTTTTATCTGCAATGTATCTAACTTGTCGTTGGGACCAGTTCTTCACTTGCTCTTGCTCTCTGCTCGCTGCCTCTGCCATCTTTGGTGTTGTCTCCGCTAGACAACTTCTGCCACCGCCGTCTCTATATCTGAAGTCTTAGTGTCTAGCGCTTTAGGACAGAGTAGTTACTTGTGTTTTCCCCTTTACCTGTAATATATCTGACCTGTCATTGGGACCAGTTCTTTATCTGCTCTTGCTCTCTGCTCACTGTCTCTGTCATTCCTGTCGTCGTCTCTGCTACTCAGGTTCTGCTGCTGTCATCTCTGTTTACAAAGCCTTAGCATCTAGTGCTTTAGGACATTAGGTCAAGATCCTTATTGCACTGACAGCCTAACCAGTGGCAAGGTTGTCCTTGCAAGATCACCATGGCTTCCTGTTTGAATTTTGTTCACGCAGTTGATCCCACAGATCAATATCACTGGCATTGCAACCCCAAAACAAATATCTGGAGGACTTGTGAACTCCAACCCTGCTCACATGCTGCCCTACTGTTTGCTGCACCACCCACTCCTGTAGGTTTTGGACCAGCTACACCATGACCTCTCTCTGTCCCCTCGCACCGATCCATCTCCAGCTGATACAACCAACTCACATGCCTCCCACACCACTACCTCTACTATTTCCAGCATGTCCACTCAGTCTACCACCAATATCACCCTCAAAGCACTCTTCACCTGTCTCATCAATCAACAACAGTCTCAGCAGGCCCAGCTCAACGCTATAAAGGACGCCTTCCAGGCCAACAAAGATGAAGGTGCCGTTATTGCAAAGCCCGCCGTCTTCAAGGGCAATGCAGATGATGTTGCTAGGTTCCTACCCATGTTTAAGAACTGGGCCTCAGAACAGAAGGCATTGAGGATAAAGGAGGGGGCAGGTGTTACTCCTGAAGATGTTGGAAAGCTGGACAACAGGAAAACTATCCAGTCCGCTTTATCCATTTGCAAAAGCGGAAAAGCTGGTCGCTGGGTGGCCCCAACTACCTGAAGCAGGCCAATGCATCCATGACCAATGTGAGAGTTCAATTTCCCTTTGAAGGAAAATGGGAGGTCTTTGAAAAGCAGTTTAAGGTTTGGTTCGGCGCCGCCAACGAGAAGGTGGATGCAATCAGAGAATTGAAACACATGAAGCAAGGAAGCAAGGTGTTACGGACCGTTCACTCTAACCGCTGCACGTAACGAGTCCGATTTTAAGACCTATGCAGAAGCACACGAAATGTACACAACAACTCTAAGGGGGATTGAGGAAGCAGAATATCTGATACCAGAATACCTAGATACTAATAGCTACTTCTAAAGCAGCTAGTAGCAACAGCAACACAGCTAAGACACTCACCAAGACTTGCTAAAGACCTCTGGGTATCTTTAAGACACGAAACTACTACTTGAGAGACTCAAGGAAGACTCAGGGACACTAAGGACACTAAAACAACTAAGGGGAGCTAAGGCTCAACCCAAGAGAACTCAGAAAGAGAGATCAGACAGGGAACAGAGAGGGGACAAGGGAAACAACAATAACGGGGCAACAACAACAACAATATCTAGGCTGAGAAACCTCAGGCCTTTTATATGATTTGGACTACCTACAGCACTGCCTAGTAATGTATATACTGTTCTACCTATAAGCCGTAGGGCCTAGACAATTCCATGGACTTTGCCGGGGCATGGGAAAATATCTACCATAAAAGCTGTATAATTGAATATCCAGCCCGCGGAGTAGCGCACAGCCCAACTGGGTGTTTGGGGGATTAGTGCGGAGTCACTCCTGGGGTCTTACAACTAATTACTGCGGAAAATAAGGCAGAAAGTCGGAAATGAAAGGGTCCCGGGGGGAATTCTCTTGGTATTGGAGAATTTTGGGGACCCCAGAAGTATCCTACTTGTGTCTGGTCCAGACCATGGCCGTGTGACCTTCACGCGTGGTCTAAACGGTCATTTGTCGGTGTCTTGGACGATTTCTGGGGTTCTGGGACCTTGAGGTACTTGTGGGAATAATCCTTGAAGAATCCCGGGTGATTGAGCTGTCCCCGGATGTACAGATGTTGAGTGTGACGATCCGTAACATTACTCCCTCCTTGAGGCATGGGTTCCTCCTGAGAATAAATGTGAGAAGCCCTCCTGTATATTTGAATAAGGATTAGATGTACCAAGTTAACGTTTTGATAGCTGTAAAAGGTAGATCAACTCTTATCAGTAGTCAAACTGTCACACTCGCTTCTACTCCCACAGAGAATTCACAGTGGAGTCCATTCACCATCCGCTCGCAAGTTGAGGGAGGGACCTTCGACACTTGTCCAGAGTCGACACAAAGGCACAGAAAACATGTCATTATTGCCAGAAATATTCCTGACAATTGATAGAGGGGTAGGTCGATTTTTTGTATAAAAACTAGCCCACTGAACGTACTTTTCCTCCATTAGCAACTCTCTGCTTTGCTATTTGCCCTCCTCTGTCCTCTACATTGTTTTTTTCTTCTTCTCCATGTCTCAGCACGAGTCCCCGTCTATCCTGACTGTAGCCCTCTCGGCTGTGGTTGACAATCCCGACTTTGACGTCGAGGACTTGAATGTCAGTGCTCAGTGAGTGTTGATGTCGACTTTTTCCAGTCACAACCTGCACTAACATTGCTCCAGTGTCCGTGAACACGCTCTAAGAATTCTCCATGCCCAGTTTGGTCACCACTTATCCTTCCACGGCTTTCTAACATCGTTGACGTCGGTCATCGATACTTTGCAAGCTAGCTTGCGCACTCGTAATGGGTATGTCAATTTTCGTCTGTATTTAACATTATTTTTACTCTCAGCCCTACCAGCCGTCTCCAGGAGCTCGAACGTACACATGAAATTGCAACTACGACCCTCCAGCACTCTCTTGCTCAAAACACAGTCCTTAGTTGGTAAGTATGAACATTCATTCATACTGATAACCAACTTACCCAGACCTTGTAGCCTTCAAGAATATTATAAGAAAGAGGCTACCGCCATCAAGAGCCAGGTTATAACTCTCCAAGAGATGTTGCAAAAAGTCCAGGCCGAGTTAGTGGCTGTTAAGGAAGAGTCGGCCGCCTCTAAACACGAGTTTGAGAAGGTCGATGGCGACAGAGGTGAGTATTATGTTGAAACCTTGACAATTGATATACTCATGCATAGCTTTAGTCGAAATGGAACATGTTCTGACCACTTCCAAAAAGCGGCTGGTATTCTGCGCCCGTGAGGGTTTCAGATACCGAAGGGGGAGTGCAATTCATGCATTCCCCGAGCTCCAGGGAAAGCATCGTCGTATGCACTGGGAGCTATCAGTCATGTTGTCTCGACTCAATGAAATCTCAGGCGTTCCCAATGGGTCTGGCATGAGTGCCCGAAGCCAGTACGACAAAATTGTTGGTTGCGTTCAACGGGTCGTCAGGATCATCAAAGATGTCGTCACTTTTGTTGACAGAGTTGAAAGTGCGAGCCTGGAAATCACTGGCCCAATGGGAGAGAACACCATCGAGCGTGAAATCGCTAAGGCTGCAGAAGGCAGCCGCCCTTGTTCTATCATTGATGTACTCAGACTCTTGAAGTGAGTACACCATTCTTGATCCTAACTCCATGTTACTGACCGCTTATCTAGACAATTCACTTCTCCTTGTACCGAACGTCGTCCTTTCCGCGTCAATGTTAACCCCGTCAAATCTCTTTTGACTCGTCCATCCTCTTCTGCATCCACCTCGGCAACTAACAGCTCTGCTGAATGGTCCCAAGTTTCTCCTTCTGACAACTAGGTTAGTCGTCCTATTTTTTCGATTTTTCTGTTGTCTGACTCACTCTCTACCTGTGTAGACTCTCGTCCCACATCCCTGTACCCAAATAATCCAATAGCCTGTACTTGTATCTGTAGGATTGTAAAAAATCGAACTTTATATGTGTATACCTCTATTGTGACTGTAAACGACAAGAGCGTCGTAACTGAGAGGGCTCCACAGCGAGATCGACTCCCTGAGATTCAGAGGGGTCAGATCTCGATTCAATTTCGCTGTAAGGGACATGTGCACTGTCTGAGATTGAGTCCGGAGGGGTTCCCGTACCTTCTCCATCTGAATCCGAATCATCACCTCGTTCCTGGAGAATCTTCTCCCGTCGGGACTCTATGGCGGTAAGAAGTTCTTCTGGTGGTGATGACTTGCGGGGATGACGCTTGTGGAACGCCCATACCATCTGAACGGCACCTTCGAGATTCTCGAGGCGTTCCCAAGTATCATCGTCTGGATCGTAGTCCTTCCATCAGACATGATACTGGATGCTTGATCCACGACCTTTCGAATTCAATATTGCTTCGACAATATACTCTTTGATGCCTTCTTCTATTTTGATAGGAGGGGGAGGCAGTTGTCGACGCTGAGGAAATGGATCGGGATGATTCCGGGATAACAGGCTGGTGTGAAAAACGTCGTGTATCCCCTTTAGAGAGCTTGGAAGCTTAAGCCGATAAGCGTGGGTCGAGATTCTCTGCAAAATCTCGTATGGTCCGACCTTTTTCGCATCCAATTTCTTTGTTGGCCACTTTGTCTTGAGGTTTAACGTGTTTAGCCAAACTTTCGAACCAACTTTGAACTCGTCCGGGATCCTATCACATCGCTGATTGGCATAAGCTTGAGAACGTCGATTTGCCAGCAAGATCTGCTCCTTGAGGTACGTATGCATATTTTCTAAGTCCTCTGCTACTAACAACGCCACTTGACTGGGGACGTCCTTGAAGGACAGGGTAAGCCTTGGGTGATAACCCTTGTTCGCAAAGAAGGGTAACATACCCGTGGCGCTATGCATCGTATTGTTGTAGGTGAACTCGGCTAGGGGCAAGAACTGCTCCCAGTCATCTTGATCATAGCTCACGAACAACCTCAAATATTGCTCGAGGGTTTGGTTTGTTTGTTCCGTTTGGCCGTCGGTCTGCGGATGGTAAGCTGTCGAAAGGTTAGTCTTCACTTCCAATAGTTTGCATAACGATTGCCAGAACATCGAGACAAACGTACTGCCTCGATCTGAAACAATGCTTGCGGGTAGGCCATGCTTGGAGAACACGTAACGGATGAATTGTTGGGATAGGTCAGCTGCTGTGTCCGTCGTTCTACAAGTCACAAAAATACCTTGTTTTGTTTACCTACACACCACAACCATTATCGCATCGTACCCTTCTGATTCTGGTAGTTGAATGATGTGATCCACGGAGATCAAGATCCACGGTCGTTCAGCTATCGGAAGGGGTTTTAACAAGCCGTACGGTCTTCGACGTGACGACTTGGCCTGTTGACATATCTGGCACAAGAGCACGTACCCCTTGACGTCCTTACAAATACGAGGCCAATAATAACCTCTCAGGATGAGGTTCACCGTTGAATGAACTCCGGGATGTCCTCGGGTGCTTCACATATGTTCCTGATCAGGAGGTCTTCATTCAGAACGAAGTTAGCAGCTAACGTAGCTACCAACTGTTCTGGACGAATCAACACCTGCTTGTTGATTTCATTCGTTGCGTCTTGAAACGATTTCCGAGGGTAGACATCTGACCTTCGAGTCAGAGCGTCTGGCTTCAGTCCGAGACAACCAGGGCGATAGTTAATGGCAAAGTCGAAGCCAGACAAAAATTCTGACCAACGGGCTTGACAACGACTCAACTGTTTGGTTGTCGTGAAGAACTGTAAATTGTTATGGTCAGTATACACCTGTACGGGGAAGCGGGAGCCTTCCAAATATGCACGCCACTGCCGAAAGGATTTGACTATTGCAAGTAATTCTTTGTCGTATATGTCATAATTCAACTCTGCTGGGACCATGCTTCTTGCGTAGAACGCCACTGGATGAAGTTCTTGCGGATCAGGATGAGGCTGAGAAATGATCGATGCAACTGCGTAGTCCGAAGAATCGGTCTCAACGACGATTGGAAGGGAAGGATCAAAATGTCGAAGTATGGGTGCCTCAACGAATGCCTGTTTCAACAACTCGAAGACGCTTTGACACTCCGAAGTCCAAGCCCATTCCTTTCGCTTCGAAGTAAGTGACGTGAGGGGCTTGACTATGCCAGAGTAGTTGTCAATAAAACACCTATAAAAGTTTGCAAAACCCAAAAATGACTGTACCTCTTTGACGTTTGTCGGTACAGGCCAGTCTTGGATCACTTGAACTTACTGGGGGTCCATCTTGATCCCTGAGGGGGATATTATGACCCCGAGGTACTCTACAGACGTAGTATGAAACTCGCACTTCTCTGGCTTAAGGTGAAGATCATACCTTTCTAATCATCTCAATACTTCTCGTACATGCTCGACATTGTTGAGGCAGAGGTCCTGCCTACGCAGTGGCAGCCATAAGGCAGACTGGCTCACCTGGAGTAAAGCTTATAGAGGCACAACGAGAGGAATAAAAGTACTGGAGATTGCAGAGAAACAGCAGGACTTATATACTGTACAGACGCGGCTGTAACAACTATAAGAGGAATACATAGATATCATAGATGTAGATCTGAAACGATAGATACGATATAGGCATATGGTACGTGCATAGCTACGGTCCAATGTATCCGGGAGTCCGGATTCAACACTTCCCCTCGCTAAGTACAACATCATGAAGTACGAAGTGTCTATATGGACGAATAGAATTCAAGTCCAAGATGTTCTCTGAAGGCGGAGAACTTGACATGTCCAAGGTTTTTGGTAAACATATCTGCCGGATTATAGGCTCCATCAATAAAGAACAGATTGACTTTGTTGTCTTCGACACATTAGCGAATATAATGATACCGGATGTCAATGTGTTTGGTGCGACGCTCTTGAACTGGGTTAGAGGCAATGAATATCGAGCCTTGATTATCTCCACATATAGGTACAGGAGTCATATCAATCCCAAGTTCAGAGACTAACCGTCGAATCCACACAGCTTGACGACTACAGTCAGAGATCGCCATGTATTCAGCTTCAGTGGATGAAAGCGCAACAGTCTTCTGGGCACGTGACTGCCAACAGAAGATGCCACCTGCTAACTTGAAGAAGTAACCCGTGATCGACCGACGCTTACATAGGGTCAGCGGCTCAATCCCAATCAGTGAATGCTAATAGACCTCCATCTGAGGCTCCATCATAAACCAATGGATAGTTTGGAGTACCAGCAAGATAGCGACATATGTACAGTGCCTTCTTCAGATGGTCTTCCAATGGATTAGCAGAGAATTGTGAAAGCTTTGTAACAGCAAAGGCAATATCTGGTCGAGTGCCAAGCGTGATATACAGAAGCGATCCAATCACTGACTGGAATTTAGCACGACATACAGGATCAACAGGACCATCGTAGGATTGAGGTATATAGCCGGCGGGAAGAGGAGTTTCTGCAGCTTTTGCATTGTCCATGCCGAATCACTTCAAGACCTTCAGTAAGTAGTCGGTCTGGTCAAGAAGGATTTTGCGGCCTTTACGACGAATACGCATGCGCAAGAATTCCTTGGCTTCTTCCGAATCACAGCATTCCCAACGAGCCATAAACTCGGCTTTCTTCTTGTTAACAAAGGCTTTGTTAGGTCCAAGGAAGAGTGCATCGTCAACATAGATCAGTGTGATACATTCTTCGCCAGTCTCAGGATCTTTGCAGATGAAGAGACCTGCATCGGAGGTGAGTCGTTTAAAGCCCATCACTTCCATAGACTTGGTCAATGCTTGCCACCAAACTAGGGCAGCTACACCCATCTGTTTTTGACGGCCTTGCGACCTTTAGGTAGGTCAACCAATTTGAAGACCTTGCACTTGCGAAGGGCCTCTAGTTCTTCACGGCAAGCAGCCTTCCATTCTCTCTGCTGCTTGTCTGGCAACTTGAGTATGTCACAGAGAGTCCATTCTCGTACATTTGACATATCGGTAAGGTCATCGTGAATAGGCACTGCCCGATTCAACAGATAAATCACGAAACCCACTCCCCCTTCTCGGGATAATTGTTGCAATAAGCTATCGGGCTGACTCCCCCTGGAGGCGGCTAGCATGGCAGACAAGTTGGCAATATTCATCCCAGGAACTTTTCGTTTCTTGCCTTTCCTGTGTTTAGCAGGCGGAGCCATAGGTTCAGTATCACCCGTGGCATCTCTCCATGTTGATTGTCTCTCCATATCACGTATAATACGCGAGGGATTGTCCGGGTCTCGTTGTTCACCGAACATGTTATCAGGTTGCTTAGTTCCCGTCCGCTTTCTGCCTGAACGCCTTGGTGGCGGAGCATGCTCACCACCCGCCGCTGGAGGCGTGGGTGGCCTGGGAGGCTTAAACAGAGCATCAGGATCAGGATGCTGATGCCCCTGAGGTGCAGGACCATCTCCATCATCGTCATGAGGAGATTCCAATCGCTTTTGAAGGTTTGTGGGAGGAATGTGATCATCATCAGACGAATCATCATCACTATCTGAAAAAGTTGGGAATTTCACCCAATACCAGAGGGATCTCAGGGATCTCACCAACTGGGATAAAGCCACGAGGTTTCTTATCAGAACACTTCGGGAATAATTTCTCATCGAATATAGCTGTAGCGCTTTTGTGAATGGAATTATTGGCCATTTTCATGAAGAGGTAGCCTTTCATTCATTCCTGGAAACCGATAAAGGTCATCAGCTCCGAACGTGGAGACAGTTTATTGACCCGACGCTTCTCAGGAATAAACGCATAAGCAGCACAACCGAGAACTCGTAGGTCAGAAACATCAGGCGCACTGCCATGTAACTTCTCATACGGGGTCAACCAACGTAAACGCTGGGACGGCGTCCAATTGTGAAGTACAACGGCATGCAGCACACAAAATTCCCACCAAGATGGTGGTAGACAAGCATCAAAGCAAAGAGCTTGAGCTTTCTTGATAATGGTCCGATTGAACCGTTCTGCCCGACCATTCTGCTCAGGTGTGTAGGGTACGCTTTGCAGAACCTTGATACTATGCTCCTTGTGTACATTGTCAAATTTGTCAGACTTGTACTCTCCCCCTCCATCTGACATCCATTCCTTAATATCAACTTCAAACTGAGTTTTAACCATGGCGATAAACTCACGAAGCAATTTGACAGAGTCATCCTTGCGACGCATGAGCATAGTCCAGCCATGGGAAGTACAGTCATCAACAAACGACATGTAGTACTTGTATTTGTGATATGACTCAGTTGGGAAGTATTTGAGATCAGAATGAATTTTCTCAAAGGGTTTCGAGGCATGGGTAGTCGAGTCAGGGGATGACCTGGAGTGCATTTTGCCTTCTGCACATCCACAACAGATACGTTTTCGTTTAGGACGGTGATCAAGGATAGGGAACTTCTGGGTGTGTTTCCGAGCTTTGTTCAAGGCTTTATCCGAAGGATGTCCAAAGCGTTTGTGTTGAATATTGTAGTCAACCTTATCCACAGTTGACTTGGCCAGTAAGCTTTCAACAGAGGCTTTCTGCGAGCTAACCCAAAATATGGTATGGCCAGGCGTAAGCAGGTAAGACACCAGAGACTGACATCGACCCTTATTGTAAAAAGCTAACTTACTAGACAATCCACGAAGTTGCAGACCACCTTGCAAGAATTCTCCAAGAGAGAGTAGTCGAATAGACAGATTTGGAACATAATAGACGGGATAGAGTCGCGTAATGAGTTCCTCCATACTACCGTTTGTTCCTTCAACAGAATGACTAATGAACACAGTTCCTTTACCCTTGATTTGAACAGGGTTATCCTTGGATGCGGTGTTAATCCGCGGTCCATCTTTTTTTTTTTTTTTGGTTTTTTTTTTGTTTGAATCTACCATTTCTGTTCCGGTGCCCGATCGCAGTCCTTTTTTTTTTTTTTTTTTTTTTTGAATCTACCATTTATATCCCGGTGCCCGATCGCAGTCCAGACCCAGTACTATCTACATACATGCACGTCACGCCCATATTGAAACAGTACCAGAGTTCCCCTTCCACTACGTTATATGGGCCCGCCGCCCGAAGCTAGCAAGCAGAACAAACCCACTGCGCCTAGCACCTGTGGGCAAATAAGGCAGTTCCACCGACCTGGTACACCCTAGCACTACAGCCCTTCAACGACCCGCGGCCTATGCCCGGCTGCAAGTCCCGCGCCACCCCAAAGGGTCTGCTGAGCACCTAATCCAGGCCAACTTTGCTCATCCCACTCCAGCTCTAGGGAGCTGGTTCCTCATTGCAAACGTTCGTGGGTTGGCGTCGGGGAATTTAACAAGGTCCCCCAGGTATCTGATGGGGCCCCGTGCGCGTTGCTTGTGGGTAATGAAACAATACGTGCAGGCGCGTCTCTAGGGCACGCCCACACCTGCAATCTTCGGACCCCGGGATATGGAACCTGCGATAGTATTCCCCAACAGGGGCGTGATTTGTGATGCACCTGATCACCCTTGATGTAAGGGAGTTGGTGTGACTGATATGTGGAAGCCATGTACCCCCACCGGTGTAGGTGGCAACAAATGCCTCCGTCCCCCCTTCAGCGCGGCACCAGTCGGTGGCCGGATTTGAGGCCTATGTAGGCAGGGAGAGAGTCTTTGGCTCTCGCTTTGCCTCGGGGCGCGTCTTAGCTCCATGTGCGGAACTTGTAGCGATACGTTTTGCGGTGACTCGGGTCATTTCCGGGGCAGAGCCGTACAAGCGCATCACTGTCTTTACAGATTCCATAGCTGCGGCTGAGAGAGCTGTAGATCCGTCTTTGCACTCAGGCCAGGCCCATTCCCTGGCAGTGTGCAAGGCGTTGAATGAGTGGCTCCTTGGAGACGATGATCGCGAGATCAAATTCGTTGAGGTCCCCTCCAGTGCCAAGTGGTCAGTGCATCACTCGGCCCACCTGTTTGTGCGAGGCCTACCCCCGGTCGGGGCGGGCAGCGCACGACAGACATCCCTTGATTACCTTCGTAAGAAGGCTACGGACGCTTGCCAGGACGCGTGGGTGACGCGCTTCCAGGAGGCAAAATACAAGGGCGGACAGTTCTTGGAACTGAACGACCTTAAGGGTAAACCCCTCCAGCCTAAGTACACCAGTGGGGGTACATGGCTCCCGCATATTGGTCGCACCAACTCCCTTACATCAAGGGTGATCAGGTGCATCACAAATCACGCCCCAGTAGGGGAGTACTATCACAGGTTCCATATTCCGGAATCTGAAGATTGCAGGTGTGGGCGGGCCCCCGAGACTCGCTTGCATGTGTTGTTCCGCTGCCCACAGGCAACACGTATGGGGCCCATCAGATATCTGGGGGACCTTGTTAAATTCCTCGATGCCAACCCACGAACGTTCGCAATGAGGAACCAGCTCCCTAGAGCTGGAGTGGGATGAGCAAAGTTGGCCTGGATTAGGTGCTCAGCAGACCCTCCGGGGTGGCGCAGGACTTGCAGCCAGGCATAGGCCGCGGGTCGTTAAAGGGCTGTAGTGCTAGGGTGTACCAGGTCGGTGGAGTTGCCTTATCTGCCCACAGGCGCTTGGCGCAGTGGGTCCGTCCTGCTTGCTGGCTTCGGGCGGCAGGCCTATATAACGTAGTGGAAGGGGAACTCTGGCATTGTTTTATTATGGGCGTGACGCGCATGTATGTAGATAGTGCTGGGCCCGGACTGCGATCGGGCACCGGGATATAAATGGTAGATTCAAAAAAAAAAAAAAAACCCCCACCGGTGTACTTGGGCCGAAGGGGTTTACCCTTAAGGTCCTTCAGTTCCAAGAACTGTCCGCCCTTGTATTTTGCCTCCTGGAAGCGCGTCACCCACGCGTCCTGGCAAGCGTCCGTAGCCTTCTTACGAAGGTAATCAAGGGATGTCTGTGGTGCGCTGCCCGCCCCGACCGGGGGTAGGCCTCACACAAACAGGTGGGCCGAGTGGTGCAAAGACCACTTGGCACTAGAGGGGACCTCAACAAACTTGATCTCCCGATCATCGTCTTCAAGAAGCCACTCATTTAACACCTTGCACACCGCCAAGGAATGGGCCTGGCCTGAGTGCAGAGACGGGTCCACAGCTCTCTCAGCCGCAGCTATGGAGTCCGTGAAAACTGTGATGCACTTGTACGGCTCAGCCCCGGATGTAATCCAGGTATACACACATAGTGTACCGACCAACTCACAGATCCTTTTTGCATCAAAGTGAATGCACCATGAGTCCAAGGGCAGCTGCAATTGTACAATTGTAACTCAAAGATCTGCTGTTACATGTGAAAGGCAACTCTAAATAGTCTTACCCCAAACATTGTGGCCTGCCAAAGAGGAGAGTCCAAGAGTTAGTGTCACAAAAGGAGAGTCTGACCGACAAATTGATTCATTGGTTCTGATGTGACCCAGAGGGTATACGCACCAATCTCAAAGGAGCCCCTCTCCCATTGTTTCCCACTCTTCTAGTCTTTGTTCCCCTTTCCAAGAGCACCTTAGCCATCCTCGCTTGAATTCTGGAGCCAGGGTATTTGTAGATCCGTGTTTTGGGATTCAGGTAAGGTCAATCGTAAATGAACATGACCAAACTGTGGTGGGCTTGGGTATTGTGTGGCATTTCCGGCAGATACGAAGTCCTTGCCCAAAATCCCCTAACTCCTTCTACCCAGCTTCAGGTTCTTTGCAAACTTGGATATACATTTGTCTATGATAAGTTCTGTGGCTATGATCAGTCTGTTAGCCGAACCCTACCTCTTGCAAATGGTTCTCCAGGTCAGCACAAACCTGTACTCCCTATGATGATCCGTTATGCATACTGTTGGGTTGCCATGCGGTGTAGGCCTCAAGAAGTCATTGTGGTTCAAGTTGTCAGGCCTCAAGCATGAAGGTCATCAATTCATCAACCCTATTAGTACAGCTACCTGGTTGTTCAATTATAAGTATACGACCCCGGCAAGCGGCAACACCTGCTACTCTCTTCTCTGGCACCCGGAGTTACATTGCACTTTACACCTCCAGGTATGAAACATGTTCATGCCCTGCACACTCTTGGTTTTTCGCTGAAGGATGATTTTCTTCATAACGTGTTGAGCAAGATTAGGCAGGTGAATCATTTATATTTCAATATACAAGTATTATTACACAACGTGGGAGTCGTTATGATGCAGTTACTCAATTAATAACCGTCTTCTTGAACCTTGTGAATTGCACTCCAGATCTGGAGGAAATTCATCACAGCACTCCATTTCCCTGAGTACCATAGGCAGATACCTCCAGTTAACATTTGAATGTTGCTGGCGTTGAGTTAGCTGGCATGACGTACAGTTAGGAGTGTAAATGCAACAACACCACTATTGATTAAATCATGGACCCTGCAAAGTGAAAGGCGAATCATCACTCTCAATTGGCGAGGTTGACATTCCTTTTAGTTGTTGTTACAAATTTGGTGGATGCTGCAAATCAGCAGCGAATGTTGTGGGCACAGGACATATGAGCTGCCCAAAGCAAATCAGAAAGATAAATAACAGTGAAAGGAGGGGAACCAGACCTTTTCAAACAACTGCACATCACCCTCCCTACATTTCTTTTTATGCTACGTTAATTTGAACTAGGTGAGAGATGAAAAACTAAACAGAGAAGCATCTATACGTTACGCAGCTGCAAGATTATACATTTTGTCAGATGAATAGCTTGCTCAATTGAATAACCCTTCAACTCAAACCATTCTCTATGTTTACTTTTACCTGGGAATAGATAAGCAAAGAATCATAATCGAAAGAGAAAATATGCACATCGACAACCCATGTTAATTTAGGTCTTGTAAATCTGGTGAGTTGCATTTTTAGGTGAATGCACGATTCTGAAAAGCAATTATGTTGTCTCCAATCCTCACGGCATAACGACCTACCCACTTTGTGTGAGTGTTTTGACGCCCAATGGCCGATCTCCATCCATACAACAGTTATGCATGATTTACAGTGTTGTTCCAATCATCAATGATAGTCAACTGCCCAACCAACCTTGACAAATTTTCTTCTTCCAAGCTGTCCCAACAGCATGTATATCATTCCTCTTTCCTCACTTGCGCTTGGCCGACAATGACATTCACTGAGAAATTTCCATTTGATTGAGTAACGTGGTGGGGTAAAGGAGGTGTTTGACATTGAGGATATCAGGCTTGTTGAAGAGGAGAACATGGTAGTTGAGAGGAAAGAGACAGAATCACAAGACAAGGATATGGTTCAGGAGCAACACTGTCATGAAGTGCCGCTTTCCCCCCTATCTTTTCTTTTCTTAGTGCCCATTCCCACTTTAGTGTCTGTTTGTCACTGTGACGCCCATTTGTTACATTGACACCTACCAGATGCCTGTTTCCCCTTTTTGTCAAGAACAGGACTAGGTCTAATGCCCCTCAGCCCATCTTCTAGGTCAAGAAGTCAAAGTAGAATCAATAGATAATGAGTAGGACACTTGCTACACAGTACATGCTGGGTACAAGCAATGTGAGACGAAGTTGTCAGACTAGGGAATCTATCTACAGGTGTCCATGAGTATATATGTCAAGGTACAGCATACTGAGTCATGGGAACGAATCCTAATAAGGAATAATGAAAGGACATTGTAGAACATCAAGGAATATCAAAAGAGTCAGGTAGAAACTGATGGAACAATCAAGGGATGTCAAGTACAGCAATATCATGATGGAGATCATACGGAATGATGAACACAAGGTATGGAATCGTCTGGAATCGTCTGGAACATCAAGGAAGCCATAATGCGAGACTGGGGACATGGAACGAAGTGAAATCAAGAGGGAATCAAGGGTAATAGTCCGGGGACCAAGGAAACAGGAGGAACAGTGGGGCAATTCGTTACACTTTTCACATCATTTCCTCCCACATCCTTGTTCTTTCACATCATCTTCACAACCTATTCCATCCATTTTTCTCATTGTTCTTTCATACACAACAGTTACTTGTTGTCATGAAGTGCCACTTTTCCCCCTATCTTTTCCTTTCTTAGCACCTGTTTGTCACTTTGACACCCATTTGTTACTTTGATGCCTACCAGATACCCGGTTCCCCTTTCTACATCATTCCCATCATTTCCTTCATCATCCTTGTTCTTTCATATTGTCTTCACAACTGATTCCATCTATTGTTTCCATCATTCTCTTTGTTCTTTTACATACAACAGTTACTCGTTCTGAACTCATTCTTGTTCTATACCTGGACTACTATTGTTCTTCCCTTGTTCTCTATTCTCTCTCTTTATTCTCGCACAACCCATATTCTAGTATATAAGCTAGGTAGTTTACACCTGGACCCTCATCTTGACCTCTTGTTGTTGGGACCAGGTGATTAGTAGACAGTGCTGGGTCCAGACTGCGATCGGGCACCAGAATATAAATGGTAGATTCAAAAAAAGAAAAAACAAAGCTCTCATTCCATGAGCATGTCCGGTTCTATTCTACCAAGGCCCTCATCGCCTGAACGGTGGTGAGGATGCTTGGGAATTCTATTTGTGGACTATCTGCAATGCATAAACAACTGCTTTACTGGGCGTGCGTGGTACCTATTGCCACGTACAGGTTCCGGATGTGGTTTTACACTGGGGCTCGGTGCAAGGGTGCACTGAAGTCCCTTCGGTCAATGCAACATAAGACTGCATTATGGATCTGCAATGCTTTTCGCACCTCTCCCATGGGGGGGACCAAGGCCCTTGCAGGCCTAATCCCCATTGATCTCCACCTCCGCAAGATGGCCAAACGGGCCGCTCTCAGATGCTCTACCCTCACAGGCATGCACCCTTTACGGGCGCTGTTCCCAATGGGACTATCTCAGCGGGCGAGCCGCCATCCTCTCTCCATGTCTTCTAGGCCCCACGCACGCGCCAAGAAGATTGTGGGTCCTGTACCGGACATGGTTGTTGCCATGCCTGAGGTCATGGAGTGGTTTGACCTGGTGGACGGGTTGGCAGCTCCAGGAAACCAAATTCAGGATCTTTTCCCGAGTCAGATTCACTTCGACAAGTTCCCCAAAGCTGCGGATCAAGAAGCTGAGGGGGAGAGTTGTTCTGGATACCTAGATCGTCTCTTTTTGGATTGCAATCAGGACCCGGAGGGGATTGTGGTGGCAACTGATACCTCCATTCCCTCCTCAACACAGCATCAATTGGTGGCCGGATTCAAGGCCTATGTGGGCGGGGAGAGAGTCTTTGGCTCTCGCTTCGCCTCAAGGCGTGTCCTAGCCCCATGCGCAGAGCTCGTTGGGATCTGTTTTGCGGTAACCCAGGTTACTTCCGGGACTGAGCCGTACAAGTGCATCATTGTATTCACAGACTCAATAGCTTCGGCTGAACGACCTGTGGACCCGTCTTTACACTCAGGTCAGGCCCATTCCCTGGCTGTGTGCAAGGTGTTGAATGATTGGTTTCTTGACGATGATGATCGTGAGATCAAGTTTGTTGAGGCCCCCTCTAGTGCCAAGTGGTCGGTGCACCACTCGGCCCACCTGTTTGTGCGAGGCCTACCCCCAGTTGGGGTTGGTAGCGCACCACAGACATTGTTGGACTACCTCCGCAAGAGGGCCACGGACACTTGTCAGGATGCATGGGTTACACGCTTTCAGGGGGCAAAGTATAAGGGCGGGCAGTTCCTGGAACTGAACAACCTTAAGGGTTAACCCCTCCGGCCCAAGTACACCAGTGGGGGTACATGGCTCTCACATATTGGTCGCACCAACTCCCTTACATCGAGGGTGGTCAGGTGTATCACAAATCATGCCACAGTTGGGGAGTATTATTGCAGGTTCCATATTCCGGAGTCTGAAGATTGCAGGTATGGGCGTGCTCTTGAGACGCGCCTGCATGTATTGTTCTGTTGCCCACAAGCAACGCATGCAGGGCCCATCAGATACCTGGGGGACCTTGGTAACCTCCTCAATGCCAACCTGGGTGTGTTTGCAATGAGGAACCAGCTCCCTAGAGCTGGGGTGGGATGAGCAATGTTGGCCTGGATCAGTCGCTCAGCAGACCCTTAGGGGTGGAGCGGGACTTGCAGTTGGGCATAGGCCGCGGGTCGTTAAAGGGCTGTAGCGCTAGGGTGTACCAGCGCGGTGCAGCTGCCTTACTTGCCCACAAGCGCTTTGCACAGTGCGTTCGTTCTGCTTGCTGGCTTCGGGCGGGGGGCCTATATAACGTAGTGGAGGGAGAATTCTGGTACTGTTTCATTATGGGCGTGACATGTGTGTATGTAGATACTGCTGGGTCCGGACTGCGATTGGGCACTGGAATATAAATGGTAGATTCAGAAAAAAAGAAAAAAATGGCTTGTCACAGTCGCAACAACCTCATGCCACAAGTGAGATGGGCACCATCCTCAATCTTGGATATTTTGATCCGTAGTAGCAGGACACCTTTGTTTACAATCACCTTGACATTGAAAGACACCTTAGCATTGCTTCCAATTAGAATGAACAAAAAGACACAGAACTCACCAAGTGTCTCCCTGATCAACCCTCCTCCTGACCTCTTTCCACTCATGTTCATCCCAAGTATTCAGTTGAAGCTCTCCTTCAGTTTTCTCAATGTATCCTGCAGCTCTGGGAAAGGCAATTTGGGCAGCGAGGTCTGGTGTTTGTACGCTTTTGAAGTCGAAGCTTGCGGTCTGAATCCGAGGCTTGTTGGAATTGCATGATGCGTGCTGCATCTAAATGATCGGTTACCCCGAGAGTCAACAGTAGTAACGGTGCAATCCAGATAGGTAAGATGCCTGGATCAAACTCTGAAGCCAATAAGCAACCAGTTCCGTCAGAAAAGAAAAGAGTATTGAACGCACCTGAGTAGTCCCTCTATTCTGGATATCACGCCTGACAACATTTGCAGAGAGACTCGCGAGGACTGGCCATTGTGGAAAATTTGAACAACATATGTTTCAAGGCACTTGATGGTAGAGATGAACAAGATGAAGTAGTGTGGTATTTGGCATTAGAAACCTTCACATTTGTGGCAGAGTCACAACAGAGTTGAGGTGAGACAAGGGCTCAACATTACGAGGTTTTGGTGGCACTGTCAGCATCACAGCTCACTTCCAACCTCGTTGTCTGGATACAACTGATTCTCGTGCATATTCTCTTTGGTGTTTTCTCTTTCTTTTCTTTTGTTATTGTATGGCTGACACTGTTCTTGGAACCAGACGTGTTCCTGGAATAAAAGCTTCTGGTCAATATAGGGGTGGCGCGGGACTTGCAGCTGGGCATAGGCCACGGGTTGGTAGAGGGCCGTAGTGCTAGGGTGTACCAGGTCGGTGGAGCGTCCTCATCTGCCCACGGGCACTTTGCGCAGTGGGTTTGTTCTGCCCACCAGCTTTGGGCGGTGGGCCTATATAACATAGTGGAAGGAGAATTCTAGTGCTGTTTTAATACGGGCGTGACACACATGTATGTAGATAGTACTGGGTCCGGACTACTCTCACAGGCACACACCCGCTTCGGGCGTTGTTTCCATCGGGTCTGTCTCAGCGGGCAGACCGCCACCCTCTCTCCATGACCTCTAGGCCGCATACAAGGGCCAAGAAGATTGTGGGCCCTATACCAGACATGGTAGCTACCATGCCCGAAGTTACAGAGTGGTTTGACCTATCCGATGGGGTGGCCGCTCCTGGAAACCGGATTCGAGATTTATTCCCAAACCGGATACGCTTCGACAAGCTCCCTAAGGCCTCGGATCAAGAGGCTGAGGGGGAAAGTCGCTCTGATTACTTGGATCGCCTCCTCTTGGGGTGCGAGTGGGACCCAGAAGGGATAGTGGTGGCGACGGACGCCTCCGCCCCCCCTTCAACACGGCACCAGTCGGTGGCCGGATTCGAGGCCTATGTAGGCGGGGAGAGGGTCTTTGGCTCTCGCTTTGCCTCGGGGCGTGTTTTAGCTCCATGTGCGGAGCTTGCGGCGATACGCTTTGCGGTAACCCGGGTCACTTCCGGGGCTGAGCCGTACAAACGCATCACTGTCTTTACAGATTCTATAGCTGCGGCTGAGAGAGCTGTAGATCCGTCTTTGCACTCAGGCCAGGCCCATTCTCTGGCAGTGTGCAAGGCGTTGAATGAGTGGCTCCTTGAAGACGATGATCGGGAAATCAAATTCGTGGAGGTCCCCTCCAGTGCCAAGTGGTCAGTGCACCACTCGGCCCACCTGTTTGTGCGAGGTATGCCCCCTATCGGGGTGGGCAGCGCACCACAAACATCCCTTGATTACCTTCGTAAGAAGGCTACGGACGCATGCCAGGACGCGTGGGTTACGCGCTTCCAGGAGGCAAAGTACAGGGGCGGGCAGTTCTTGGAACTGAACGACCTTAAGGGTAAACCCCTTCGGCCCAAGTACACCAGTGGGGGTACATGGTTGCCACATATTGGTCGCACCAACTCCCTCACATCGAGGGTGGTCAGGTGCATCACAAATCACGCTCCGGTAGGGGAGTACTATCGCAGGTTCCATATTCCGGAATCTGAAGAGTGCAGGTGTGGGCGGGCCCTCGAGACTCGCTTGCATGTGTTATTCCGCTGCCCACAGGCAACGCGTATGGGGCCCATCAGATACCTGGGGGACCTTGTTAACTTCCTCGATGCCAACCCACGAACGTTTGCAATGAGGAACCAGCTCCCTAGAGCTGGAGTGGGATGAGCAACGTTGTCCTGGATGAGGTGCTCAGCAGACCCTTCGGGGTGGCGCGGGACTTGCAGCCGGGCATAGGCCGCGGGTTGTTAAAGGGCTGTAGCGCTAGGGTGTACCAGGTCGGTGGAGCTACCTTATTTGCCCACAGGCGCTCGGCGCAGTGGGTTCGTTCTGCCTGCTGGCTTCGGGCGGCGGGCCTATATAACGAAGTGGAGGGGAACTCTAGCATTGTTTTATTATGGGCGTGACGCGCATGTATGTAGATAGTGCTGGGCCCGGACTGCGATCGGGCACCGGGATATAAATGGTAGATTCAAAAAAAAAAATAATTAAAAAAAAAAAAAAAACAAAAAAAGATGCTCAACGTACTATGGTCATATGGTACTATTTTTATCTCGATGGTTTCTGAGGGTTCAACAGATTTTGGGTAAGTTTTGACTATATCATAACCATGTTATGACCCTGTTATAAATCTTTAGATTTGTCTCAATGTGTTACAGAACTTCTATCAAGGTACGAATGCATAGTAAGTGGGTTTCAAGCTTTTGGGTATCTTACTGACACCAAACATCCAATAGTCTGCAATATACTCTTCATAAGATTGCGTTTGTCTGGAATAGAGCTGATACACACACCATCTGTCTTCTATTGCTTACATATGACTTTGGATCCCCCTCTGCTATACTTGTGTGACTTATAGCACCTCTACGAGAGTTGCCCTTTCACCTACACATACTACTGGGGGCGCCTGAATACAGCTGCTGGAGTATGAAACCAAGGTCAGGCGAAGAATTTGAGACCCTGAGAGGAAGAGATAATGTGAGCAAAGATATAAAACATATAGAGTACATATCATATTTTGAAATCACACAAGTTGAATGCTAAGGTGAAACACACGTAAGCGAAAAATAGGGAATAAGTGAAGCACATAGCATCTTATTGTCAACAAGTGCAGATGACAAGTATGACAAGTTGAAAGAAGAACTGTCAACCATCTTTATCTAGGAAAACCTAGAAATGGATGAGCAAACTCACAGCACTAGCTCCAGGGGTATGGTATGCCCCCCAACTGTATTACTGTGCCCTGTGATAAGAGGTATACTTTGTCGCCCCTGGTGATCAAGCATCAGCATTGACAAAGGCATAGTCATCACATCTTCTGACTATAGTGCATTGCTCATTCCCTGAGGGTTTCTCCACAGGTTTCCCCACCACAAGCAATAGATGGTGGTGGTAGCTGTTCAAGGGGAAAAAGTTATGTAGTTTTTGATGAGAATCTTATACAGAAAATTCACACTCAGCAGTTCATCTGGCCTGAGTCTGTCTTTTGTGTTTTCAATTCTTTTTTTGGAATCTACCATTTATATTCCGGTGCCTGATCCCAGTGCGGACCCAGTACTATCGACATACATGCACGTCACGCCCATAATAAAACAGTACTAGAATTCCCCTTCCACTACATTATATAAGCCCACCACCCAAAGCCAGCGAGTGGAGCAAACCCACTGCGCGGAGTGCTTGTGGGCATATGGGCAGTCCCACCAACCTGGTACACCCCAGCACTACGGCCCTTTACCGACCCGTGGCCTATGCTCAGCTAAGTCCTGTGCCATCCCTAAGGGGTCTGCTGAGCGCCTACTCCAGGCCGACGTTTCTCATCCCACCCCAGCTCGAGGGAGCTGGTACCTCATCGCAAACACTCCCAGGTTAGCATCGAAGAAGTTAACAAGGTCCCCCAGGTATCTGATGGGCCCCGTACGCATTGCCTGTGGGCAGCGGAGTAATACATGCCGGCGCGTCGCAAGGACGCACCCGCACCTGCAATCTTCAGATTCCGGGATGTGGAACCTGCAATAATACTCCCCAACAGGGGCGTGATTTATGATACACCTGATCACCCTAGACGTCAGGGAGTTGGTGCAACCAATGTTTGGGAGCCAAGTACCCCCTCTGGTGTACTTGGGCTGAAGGGATTTACCCTTAAGGTCGTTCCATTCGAAGAACTGCCCGCCCTTATACGTTGCGTCCTGGAAGCGCGTAACCCGTGCATCCTGACAAGTGTCTGTGGCCCTCTTGTGGAGGTAGTCCAACAATGTCTGTGGTGCGCTACCGACCCCCATCAGGGGCAGGCCTCACACAAACAGGTGGGCCGAGTGGTGCACCGACCACTTGGCACTTGAGGGGATGAAGGTTCAATATTCACTGTTAAAATTGGAAGATTTGGTGGCCATTTGTAACAAGTTGATAGAACAGAAATTTTGTGTAACTCACCAGTCTAAGTCGCTGAGACAGAGAGATCACTGATTGAGGTCTCAGGAGGCCAGGTGAGCTGAATATGGAATAGTAAGTTTTGCTTAGAGGATGGGATAATGGGAGGTGAAACAATCAATTGGCTGTGAGTGACAAGTCTCGTATCTGCAGGTCCCAATCACCAACACATCCAGCGGACTGCCCTGAACGTCCTTCACGTTATGCAAATATCTCTCATCCTTTGACTCTCTCCTCTTTGCATCGGGTGCCACCAGACTTCCCTTCCCATAGCTCACTCCCTCAATGAACGTAACCCATGAAGTCTGAAAGTGAAAATTTAACATGTTTGAGACCAAAATCAACACTTAAGTTTAACAGGGTGAGCTGAGTGCAGAGTCGCTGCAATCAAGGGGCAATGAGGTGGGTGAGGAGAACAAGGTGAGGATAGACATATAAATGTCTACACTGTGGCATCAACAGAGATTGCGCACATAAAGCTGACCTCGAGGGATACTGGTGACCATAGCCATGATGAGACAAACGCAGAGTTACTGTCCAAAGACTGGCAAAGAGTAATCGAGGTTGAGAGCCTGACCTAACGCAAAGCCAGTGCCTTGCTGAGAAAAATCGGAAGACTACGTCTCGGTTCTGTGTCACAACAAGCTGGCAAGACGCCAATCACCATTCTCCAAGCTCATTCTACACGCACTCGACCATGGCCTGCATGCTTGGAGGAAGACTGGGAGGATGACTGTGCTTCGGGGAGAGGAGGGCAGTTCTGTGATGGAATGAGTGGATAGGCATCCGAAGGTTGATGCTATTTGTCCTAAAGCGCTAGACGCTAAGACTGCAGAGGCGACGGCGGCGGAAGTCGACTAACAGAGACGACGACAGAGAGGACAGAGACGGCGAGCAAAGAGCAAGAACAGGTAGATGACTGGTCCCAACGACAAGTCAGATACATTGCAGATAGAGGAAGACAGAAATAACTACTCACCTGGTCCCAACGACAAGAGGTCAAGATGAGGGACCAGGTGTAAACTACCTAGCTTATATATCCAGTCAGAGGTCTGAGATATGAGTCGTGAACGAATAGGAAAGACAATAAGAAAACAATAAGGAAACAATAGTAGTCAAGTACATGACAATAGCGAGTCCGGAATGAGTAACTAGGAGATGAGAGAAGACAAATAAGAACAATAGAATGAATGGGTCGTGAAGAAGGAGTAAAAGACAATAGTGTGAGAAGGAAATATGTGGGAAGGGGAAACGGGCGTCTGGTAGGGGTCAAAGAAACAAGTAAGCGCTGAAAGGGGAATAGGCGCTGAGAAAGGAAAAGATAGGGGGAAAAGCGGCACTTCATGACACTATTCCCATGTAATGGTGTGGAAAACCCAATCATTATGTGTCCATGATATATAAAGCAACAGTGAGCGCAATTCAACCCTTCAGCCATGTTATGGAAGGACGGAAAAGAACTATAGGACTGAGCAGCATACCTCAGCTGGACTATATAGGTGTTCTTCTTGGCCCTCCAGAACCACAGTCAATGGCAGTTCTGGAGATTGTTTCAATTTTGGTGATATGGTGGTGTAACGCCTGCTACTAGTGCTCACTATTTTAGCTTAATTTTAAGCGATTTATGGAACTTCAGAAGATACAATATCTGAAGTATATTGAGTATTAGCATGAGGCTGAACGGCTAGTAAAGGGTTCAGAGCTAGCGCAGAAGGATAAGACGAGACTAAGTTGTCTTACTGCACCCGAAACCTGTAGGGGTCACTCTGTTCTGCAAACTTCAGAACATCGACTAGTCTCTGTGAGCAGACCAAGGGAAGGATTAGACAATAACAATGAGCGACCAACGAATGAAATGAAAGAATGCTGCACGGTGCAAATAGAGCAAGAACCTCATCTGAAGAATGGACAAAAACTGTTTGAACTTATGAACTTCCAACGAAGCATGACCAAAGGAAGGCAAAGACTAGAGAGCTTCAAATTCGATGTCAAGGAACTGAGGTACTAGCAAGGATGAATCTATTTCGTCTAAGTAGAAGTGTATGATCAACTTCAGGACTTGAGGATAAAAGACATAGAGTCTATCTATGGAAGTAGTAAAGGAACGAGAGATAGAAATACGGGTCTAGGAGGACGACCATGCAGTTGACAACAGAGTCGATCCAAGCGTGGGTGGCACTGCAATAAAAACTGTATGGGAACCTAAGAACCCTACACGAGAGATTGCCTTTGCAACCATGTCGATGACGTTCTGGGCTTCGAGAGGGATGTACCCAGATAGGTTATCTTTGTAGAAGTAGACAGAGGCCTGTCTGAGGTCGAAACAGGCGACGTAACCCCAATAGATGGAGATGTGTCGGCTTAGGAAGAACTGCTGAAGAAGTAAGCCTAGCAAGGCCTCCCTTTCAAGGCTGAGAGGAATGGGGCTGCGATTGGTCAACTTGGCGGAGTAGTCTTCGTGTTATGGCCAGTGCTTGTACAACTCTGACACAGATTAGAGTAACTTCAGAAGAAAGGAATATGTTTAGAACACACTATACAGAAGGTTGCAGAAGTGATCTTCTATGATGCGAATGTTGGGCATAGTGTCGATTGAAGGAGGCGAGTAAGAAAGACTTGCACGGACCTGCAAACCCAGTGTCCTGCCAATTTAGGAAGGATTTGAATGGGGAAAGAGGAAGTTCTGAAGAATGGAACTAAGTAATACCTGCTGAAACACGAACGTGAACGGCTCCATGGGAGCAGATAAACTAAGAATTTAGCCTCATGATTTTTTTTTTTTTTTGGAATCTACCATTTATATTCCGGTGCCCGATCGCAGTCCGGACCCAGTACTATCTACATACATGCGCGTCACGCCCATATTAAAACAGCACCAGAGTTCCCCTTCCACTACATTATATAAGCCTGCCGCCCGAAGCCAGCAAGCAGGACGAACCCACTGCGCCTAGCACCTGTGGGCAAATAAGGCAGTTCCACCGACCTGGTACACCCTAGCGCTACAGCCCTTTAACGACCCGCGGCCTATGCCCGGCTGCAAGTCCCGCGCCACCCCAAAGGGTCTGCTGAGCACCTAATCCAGGCCAACTTTGCTCATCCCACTCCAGCTCTAGGGAGCTGGTTCCTCATTGCAAACGTTCGTGGGTTGGCATCAAGGAATTTAACAAGGTCCCCCAGATATCTGATGGGCCCCGTACGTGTTGCCTGTGGGTAGCGGAACAACACATGCAAGCGAGTCTCGGGGGCCCGCCCACACCTGCAATCTTCAGATTCCGGAATATGGAACCTGTGATAGTACTCCCCTACTGGGGCGTGATTTGTGATGCACCTGATCACCCTTGATGTAAGGGAGTTGGTGCGACCAATATGCGGGAGCCATGTACCCCCACTGGTGTACTTAGGCTGGAGGGGTTTACCCTTAAGGTCGTTCAGTTCCAAGAACTGTCCGCCCTTGTATTTTGCCTCCTGGAAGCGCGTCACCCACGCGTCCTGGCAAGCGTCTGTAGCCTTCTTACGAAGGTAATCAAGGGATGTCTGTGGTGCGCTGCCCGCCCCGACAGGGGGCAGGCCTCGCACAAACAGGTGGGCCGAGTGATGCACTGACCACTTGGCACTGGAGGGGACCTCAACGAATTTGATCTCGCGATCATCGTCTCCAAGGAGCCACTCATTCAACGCCTTGCACACTGCCAGGGAATGGGCCTGGCCTGAGTGCAAAGACGGATCTACAGCTCTCTCAGCCGCAGCTATGGAGTCTGTAAAGACAGTGATGCGCTTGTACGGCTCAGCCCCGGAAATGACCCGGGTCACCGCAAAACGTATCGCTACAAGTTCCGCACATGGAGCTAAGACGCGCCCCGAGGCAAAGCGAGAGCCAAAGACTCTCTCCCCGCCTACATAGGCCTCGAATCCGGCCACCGACTGGTGCCGCGCTGAAGGGGGGATGGAGGCATCTGTTGCCACCACAATCCCCTGTGGGTCCCATTCGCACTCCAATAGGAGGCGATTCAGGTAATCAGAGCGACTTTCCCCTTCAGCCTCTTGATCCGAGGCCCTGGGGGACTTGTCGAAACAGATCCGTTCCGGGAACAAATCCCAAATCCGGTTTCCAGGAGCGGCCAACCCATCATTTAGGTCGAACCACTCTGTAACTTCGGGTATGGTAGCTACCATATCCGGTATAGGGCCCACAATCTTCTTGGCCCGTGGATGAGGCCTAGAAGTCATGGAGAGTGTGTGGCGATCTGCCCATTGGGGTAGCCCCGGTGGGAACAGCGCCCGGAGAGGGTGTGTGCCCGTGAGGGTGGAGCCTCTGAGAGCGGCCCGCTTGGCCATCTTCCGGAGGTGAAGATCCACGGGGATCAGGCCCGCTAGGGCCTCAATCCCGCCTGTAGGGGAGGTACGAAACACACCGCAAATCCATAATGCAGCTTTGCGCTGCATCGACCGGAGGGACTTCAGTACGCCCTTGCACCGAGCCCCATTATAGAACCACATCCGGAAACCATACGTGGCAATAGGAACCACACATGCCCGGTACAGTAGCCGTTTGTGCGCTGCGGAAAGCCCGCGCGTGGAATTTCCAAGCATCCTCATCGCCTGGACGGTGGTGAGGGCCTTGGTGGAGTAGAACCGGACATGCTCCTGAAACAGGAGTTTCTGGTCAAAGTAAAACCCAAGGTATCGCCATATTACCTTGGGCGTCAATGGGGTAGCACCCGTGAACGGTTCATACCCCAAATCAATGGACGGCAGGACCTCGTCCACCACCCGTGAAAAATGGAAGGCTTCCGTCTTCCCATGTTCAAGAACAAGCCCCGCCCCCCGGAAAAGCCCATAGAGCAGCCCATAAGCTTTCACCAAGGTCCGGCAGTTATCGTCGAGTGAGGGGGACTGTGCAAGCACCGTCCTATCATCCACGTAAGACAAGAGAGTGGTGTCAAGACCCTCCCTCCTGGCCCTCGCTTCATAGGCCATCATAATAGGCGCAATGTATAGCGCAGACAGGACTGGGGACAGCGCTGAGCCTTGCCCCACCCCCACATCCGCCTCCCGAAGACCCGATTCGAACACGCCCCATTTATATTTGGTGCGCCTCCCTACCAGGTATGATTCAAAGAAGCCCCTCAGCGATGCTGGGAACCCCTGGAATTCGAGGAACTTAAGCAGTGCCTCGTGGTTAAGGGAGGGGAAGAACTGCGCAATGTCAAGTACGCGTTGCTTGTGCGCAACAAAACAATACATGCAGGTGCGTCTCTAGGGCATACCTGCACCTGCAATCCACGGACTCCGGGATATGGAATCTGCGATAATACTCCCCAACAGGGGCGTGGTTTGTGATGCACCTGATCACCCTTGATGTTAGGGAGTTGGTGCGACCAATATGTGGGAGCCATGTACCTCCACTGGTGTACTTGGGCTGCAGGGGCTTACCCTTAAGGTCGTTCAGTTCCATGAACTGTCCACCCTTGTACTTTGCCTCCTGGAAGCGTGTCACCCACGCGTCCTGGCAAGTGTCCGTGGCCTTCTTACGGAGGTAA
The DNA here is from genome assembly GCA_024721195.1 of Marasmius sp. AFHP31. Classification (NCBI taxonomy): domain Eukaryota; kingdom Fungi; phylum Basidiomycota; class Agaricomycetes; order Agaricales; family Marasmiaceae; genus Marasmius; species Marasmius sp. AFHP31. The sequence goes on from JANHQD010002572.1 coordinate 38,967, forward strand.
TCAAGGGATGTCTGTGGTGCGCTGCTCGGAAGTCCGTAAGCACTGTCGCTGAAGGTATTGCCCACATTGGTTTTCTTTCCATGACAACTACCCTCATTCTCAGAGCGGTCCAATCATGGATTGATGCCATCGTCTCTGCTGCCGAAGCTCCCGCACCTCCAACATTGCATTATGAGAAACTTCAGTTCTTCACATTTACCCCTCAGATAGGTCGCTGGTTGTCTCATACACTATTAGTCTGTGACCTATATTATTTCGACTGTCTTCAGCAGAACAAAGCATGGCATTATACTGATTCTGAAGTAGATGTTCTTCCAGTTATTTCTTGGTACGATCACTTAGATGACACTGTACTGCCTAGTTTATCCCACCTAGACGCATAGTACTCTTTGCCTTAATGTCATGTGACCGTGTCTTTTCTTCCAGAGTTCAGCCATCAAATCATGAGGCTACGGACACTTGCCAGGACGCGTGGGTGACGCGCTTCCAGGAGGCAAAGTACAAGGGCGGACAGTTTTTGGAACTGAACGACCTTAAGGGCAAGCCCCTTCAGCCCAAGAACACCAGTGGGGGTACATGGCTCCCACATATTGGTCGCACCAACTCCCTAACATCAAGGGTGATCAGGTGCATCACAAACCACGCCCCTGTTGGGGAGTATTATCGCAGATTCCATATCCCGGAGTCCGTGGATTGCAGGTGCGGGTATGCCCTAGAGACGCACCTGCATGTATTGTTTTGTTGCGCACAAGCAACGCGTATGGGGGGCCCATCAGATACCTGGGGGACCTTGTTAACTTCCTCGATGCCAACCCAGGAGTGTTTGCAATGAGGAACCAGCTTCCTAGAGCTGGGGTGGGATGAGTAACATTGGCCTGGTTTAGGTGCTCGGCAGACCCTTCCGGGGTGGCGTGGGACTTGCAGCTGGGCATAGGCCACAGGTTGTTAAAGGGCCATAGCGCTAGGGTGTACCAGGTCGGTGGAACTGCCTTATTTGCCCACAAGTGCTCAGCGCAGTGGGTTCGTCCTGCTTGCTGGCTTCGGGTGGCGGACCTATATAAAGTAGTGGATGGGGAACTCTAGCATTGTTTTATTATGGGCGTGACGCACATGTATGTAGATAGTGCTGGGCCCGGACTGCGATCGGGCACCGGGATATAAATGGTAGATTCAAAAAAAAAAAAAAAAAAAAGAGACACTTCAGAAGTTGCCACAGCTAGTTCAGAAAGCTAGAACTGAGGGGACTCTTGAGACAAGTAGAAGGGACTTGCGACCCAGGTATCATAACTACAACTCCGGTACCTATGATCCACAAGGACCGCCAGGGATTTGACTAGATAAGTCGGAGCAGGTATTATCCTGCTATTGCGCCCAGAAAAGATATAATGTTTGAGTAAACCATTGGGATACAAAGAGAGGCTATCCCTGGATTCTAAAAAGGATAGCTTAGGATCTCAGAGAGGGAAAGGACTGTGGTACGAACTTCAGTCGGTGGCGAGACAGTACTTCTGAAGGTACAAGGACATGACTCATAGACGGAACCAGATAGGATAATATATCCACCAGCTATGGCTGGGCCAATATAAACGAATCCCATCGAATAGTGCGTCTACAAGGATCTTCCGAAGCAAATAGTAAATGTTGACTTTGGGTCCAAAACGCGTAGAATAATACAAACTCTCCAAGAGAAATACCAAAGAAGGGAGTTTTAGATAGAAAGCTGAGGTATATTCATAATCGGTATGATTGGGCAGAATTAGTTGCTGCTAGGGTATATAAGGACTGGGGTTTTCATCAAGGATCCCCAGGCAATCTGTACTATTTCACCAGGAAAGCGACCAATGCCACTGACTGGCTGAGGAAACAATCTGTACGAAAGTATCTACAAGGCTCCAAAAGCAGAAACCTGATTGGTGGCATGCTCTAGGGTCTTTGGGTTAGCTTCAGGAGAGACATTAGAAAAGAATAGAACGATTTGTTAAACTTCAGAACTTGACTGGTTTGACTTGAGAAACTTGTAGAACTTATTTGATATCCGACTACACCAATTGGAAAGGCTAGTTGTGTTGAGGCAGAGGTCCTTTTTTTTTTTTTTTTTTTTTTTGAATCTACCATTTATATCCCGGTGCCCGATCGCAGTCCGGGCCCAGCACTATCTACATACATGCGCGTCACGCCCGTAATCAAACAATGCTAGAATTCCCCTCCACTTCGTTATATAGGCCCGCCGCCCAAGGCCAGCAGGCAGAACGAACCCACTGCGCCGAGCGCCTGTGGGCAGATAAGGTAGCTCCACCGACCTGGTACACCCTAGCGCTACAGCCCTTTAACAACCCGCGGCCTGTGCCCGGCTGCAAGTCCCGCGCCACCCCGAAGGGTCTGCTGAGCACCTCATCCAGGCCAGCGTTGCTCATCCCACTCCAGCTCTAGGGAGCTGGTTCCTCATTGCAAACGTTCGTGGGTTGGCATCGAGGAATTTAACAAGGTCCCCCAGGTATCTGATGGGCCCCGTACGTGCTGCCTGTGGGCAGCGGAATAACACATGCAAGCGAGTCTCGAGGGCCCGCCCACACCTGCACTCTTCAGATTCCGGAATATGGAACCTGCGATAGTACTCCCCTACCGGAGCGTGATTTGTGATGCACCTGATCGCCCTCGATGTGAGGGAATTGGTGCGACCAATATGTGGCAACCATGTACCCCCGCTGGTGTACTTGGGCCGAAGGGGTTTACCCTTAAGGTCGTTCAGTTCCAAAAACTGCCCGCCCCTGTACTTTGCCTCCTGGAAGCGCGTAACCCATGCGTCCTGGCAGGCGTCCGTGGCCTTCTTACGAAGATAGTCAAGGGATGTCTGTGGCGCGCTGCCCGCCCCTATAGGGGGCATACCTCGC